>OMLP01013052.1:22550-39742 GCA_900302685.1 Spondyliosoma cantharus | reverse complement strand
GGGGTGGTATGGTGTGGCTCAGGATTTAAAATAAGTGATACCCATGAGGGGGGGGCCCCCTCGCCCCTCAAGATCCAAGCGGAGCCCTTCCCCAGCTGATGGTAGGGGCCACCCAAACATGCTTATCTGTCGGTGATGTCCCCCCCAGTCCCCGGGGACTGACGTGTGAACACAATATGTAATAATAATGTATTTTCAGTTCTTTTTTCTGTGATTTGTGCATTTGGTTATGCAAGGCTGGGGACTTGAGGATGGAGAATATCATTACTTAAGGTTTGGCAGTTGATCATCACCTTGTTTAATGCCTCATTTGAAAGTCTAATTTCTAACTGTCTTCAAGAGCCAATTCATGGTACACTGTGAGAGAGACATACAAAGAGAGTAGACTTGCTCAGTTTTTCCCCCCTCTTTTTTTACACAATTTGTGCCTGATAATCATACAAACATATGAAAGTAAAAGAATCAACAATCTAAGCATCTTATCAAATAACATGTTTCTTTGTTTGCGGATGCAGACAATCTCGCTGCGGGGACACAACAAGCTTGTTCTGGGGATGATTATTTTGTGTCCTGAGCTATAGACATCAGGAGAATACACAAAAAGAATCAAGTCATGTAAAGCAATCTTGACAAATTGTGGGAGAGCGACATATTGAAGACTAACACCACACCACCATTACAAAATGCAACATTTTCTTTTGGCCCTAACATCTGTTCAAATCTGTTTGGGAAAAAAAGGGAGATAGAGAGAGCAGGCATAAAACATAAACTAGTGTTTTGTCAAGCTATTTCATCAACTGAAAATGTGGGCATAACTGGAGAGAGCTGATGGAGAAATGAAAGAGGAGTGGGTTGGACAAAATTACATGTCAAACAAGGGTTCACATTTAAAAAGTCCTGCTCATATTTGTAGAAAGTGTTTGATTGCATTTAGAAGGGTATTACAATGGGTCACATCTGTGTCTAAAAGCTTTTCGCATTCTGCTGCAAATTATGTAAGCAAAGTGAAGGGTCACAGCACCCTGTTGTTTTGAGCACTATACCTTCCTCCTGTGAAACCTACACAAATATGTTTAACTGAATTCTTCTAATGCACTGCGGGATCAAAATGTCAGCAGTATAACTTCAACAAACCCCCTCACTCCAACACCCCGCCCCTTTGATTTCAACAAAGCAACGCGACTAATTTCGCGTGGCAGCCCGTACACCCGAACAACAATGCACATTCACACTGTGCCATTGAATATGATAGACGTGTAAAAATCTATATTAAACTGTGGTTAATTTCGGCTATAATGCTTTAAGCCCGGTCGAAAATGACACAAGCGCTTCTTCTTGGTGGTACTGAACCCTCATTGTGCAACCACTTGATGCCGCTTGTTCATCACAGAAAGTCACATAAAGGGACTGAATTAAAATTTTAAAAAAATATTTGCATATGCAAATACAAGGAAGCAAACATAAGTACATGTTGTTGATATGGCTCCAGGACGTAGAACTATCTTTATGTTAATGTCAGCAGACAGGGAATATTCTTTTGAAAATACAGTACATTTTTCATGGGGATCATTATCTACACTGCATGTCACTGTGTCTCAGTTAAAAGAAATGATTAGATTACTTCCCAGCAATCCCCTTTGGGGCGATCTGTGTGTGTGACCGTGGGCAACCTTACAATATGTTTATTCAGTGTCCTTTGAAGACACTTCAATAACGTATCAAATGTTTTATGGACGAATATAGGCCTCAAACCTATCCAAACCTTATCTGCCTTATATGGATGCGTTTGGAAGTCGCTTCTGTTATATCCGCATTTTAAACTCACTAAATCTTCCTCTCATGGGGTATAGAATAATCAGGTAGTCCTCAAAAACAAATGAAGTGACTAACTGCGATGGCCGGGCGACATGACCCACAAATAATATTATGTTACACAATATATATCTCTACATCTATAGATATTCATCATATCATATCATGAAAAATTGCATTTAAATTGCTAGTGCTGCAGGGATGACTGTTGGTACTTCAGTGAATATTGACACAATGAGATTGTTGGTGAATAATCTTCAGTAATGTGGATATAATGACTAAGTGAGTAAAGGCAAGAACAAGTAGAACAGTCTGGTAAGTTCAGGAAATGAAATCACTTAACTGTCATGCATGTTAATGGATTATTCTCACTACATTATCTTGTGTTTATTATTGACACAATATCAATATTTATTTTTTAATATCACTACTGTGAGTATCATGAAATTGCGACACCCCTACTCTCATATCATGACGACGCTATATATCGTATATATAATGCACAGTCCTAGTTATTGGCCGATGACACAGTTTTACTAGATGTGACAGGTAAACAAACAATAAAGGCTCTATTTCTCATGCAGAGAAGTAAAAGTCAGTTGTTTGCCACAAATACAATTGATTAAAATGGTTGTTGGTTATAATTATCAGTATAATTGCAGGTCTAAATTATTTACCTTATCAGTAGCAATGAAAAGTATCAGTTAGGCCACAAGGGGGTTACTACTTGCTCTCTACATACACTCCTTTTAAGTAAGAGCAGAGATAACGAGCCATAGATCCAGATTTACAAGATGTGACAGGTGACCAACCTTAAAAATCACAAATAAGGCTGTACACGTGCACTGGTAACTCCTAAAGCCACATAGATCTAGATGAATGTGGGATTATTTATATGTAACTATATGTTTAAATCATCCATCTAATCTAACTAAAAGCATCACTCATAAGTGGTCACTACTGGTTCCTTACATCCCCCTGCCCTCAGATGATTGCTTACATCTAAGAAATCAATGCATGACCGGTCAGTCGATGGCTGGCTTTTGTAGTCCGCGGGGCCGTGCACTCATTGTGTTGTGTCATTGAGAGGTTAGGTCCAGATCTGGGCGTCTCTGGGGGTCCCTGCCCATCTTTTCTACTCAGGCGGGCAGACAATGAAGCAGACACGCCTATAAATGGCCAGATAGGAGCTTGGATGTTCAGCCAAGAAAACGAGCATCTAAACAATGGTAACAGGTGTGTATAATGCGTGCTTTGATAATGACCTTGGTGGCCGTAATAGTATGTCTAGACACAACTAACAGGAGGCATTTCTGTCTGGTCTCAGAAGTCCTGTGGGGGCTCAATTGCAAGATCCTAAGGAGTAGATATTGGTCGGTTGTTAGTCATTAAAGCTAAAAGAAAAATGGTCTCAGATGATGTAGCATAGAGAAAGAACTGTTTTACCACGACACCGGCAGCACAAGAAGCATCAGAAAAGTTAAGTCTGCCACTTAACAGGGTTTTCTTCTCTTTTTTTTTCTGTCTTCAAAGTATTTGTGGGGTGGTTTGCATAATAAGCTAAAATCATCTTGAGTATTCAGAGATATGCACTTGAATAAATAGAAAAAAACTCCATTAATGTGGATGGCTTGCAATTTTTGATTGCGCCAGATACAGGAAGCTTGCTGACATGAACTAAAATGCAAATGCCCTTTGAGCAAAACAAAGAAATTGATTATGAAGTAAGTTTCTTCAGCACAAGTAGCTGCATTTGAGTGATTAATGGGGGTGGGTCATTGATTTCCTTTTGTTTAGATCTTGGTTAACTTTCTGGAGACACAATTATAATTTGTTTCCAAACAATAAATCCAATCTAGCTTGAGCAAATTAAATTTCCCTATGGCCTCTTCTGTGTCATTTTACATCTGAAATGGATTGTTATCAAAAGGCATTGCATGTAAATGTCTTTTTTCTGTTTATATTTGTTACATTTCTGATTAGATATTGTTTGTCTCAGTATGTCGGAAGGTGAGCAGCCCCTAAGATTAGAAGGAGCTGTTTACGAGATCTGTATGACTTGTCAGCCACGGTGCCAAAGGGTTAATCTTCCAATTCTCACTTCAATAGCTGTATGTCACACGTATCAACATTTCTGATGAGCCATGTCTCTACAGTATATGTGGAGAAAACTGTCTACATGTTGTCTGAAACACGGCGAAATGCGGTGTATTTGTCGAACGAGCACACATTGTCTATCTCTACATTAGCTCCGCTCAAGGTTGAGGAAATGTTTTTGAGTTATCGCAGCACAATGTACTTTATATTTCTGCGCATTTGCAAGTCAAATCGCAGCGTGTTACAGACTACTTTATTGAAAGGCTTTTGCCACATTCTTCAGCTTTTTACAACTTTGAAAAACTTCCCCAGATCCAGACATTTATACTTCCTGATTTCTCGCATCATCTCTCCAAGATAGTGATAATACGATTTCTGTGTTTTTCGCTGTTGAGAAACAAACTGGATTATGAACAGATCACTACATAAACAGCTTTCTAAAAGGAGGCAGCTATTTTAAAAAAGGCTGAAGAAATGCAAAGAGGGATTTAAATTTTAATTTGAATTTATTCCAGCAAGTGAAAGGTTCTTTTGAGAGGGGATTTCAGCAAAGATGATGGTATTTAAAAGTGATAAACAAGCATCTAAACCTCCAGTGGAAAACAGTCATTTTGCTTCTTTCTAGTGTAGGGGAGGAATTGGGCTTGCTATGGTCACATCCAAAAAATAAGAATAAGTAATAGTAGTAATTAAAATGTAAATAAGTGAGATCCATGGAGATATTTCCACTGATTTCTGTCATAAATTGTGTAATTAACATTTTGTCTTGACACACCTTATGACTCTGGATGTACAGCTTTATGTCCTCAGGTGCATATTCATGTTCTCTGTGTACTTGGCATTGCGTATTTTATACTTCACATGGATGCTTTAAAAAATCTTTCACACTTATCACATGCAATTTAAATCCCGTGCCTCAACACTGGAGAGGAACATCAGGCTAAGTTCAAAATTAAATGCCTTACAAATTAGGACTTGTGTTAATTAAGGACTGTTGTTGTGCTGCTTGAGACCGTATCAGGAGAAATCTGGTGAATTTTCAGATGTATGTGATTCTCTCCGGGGCAGCCGCAGTGTCACATTTATCTGACAAAGGATGACTAACCGAGGTTGTCATCTATTATATTCATAATATATGGATTATAATGATGTGACTGGATTTTCAAATGTTTCCATTCTCTTGTGGATGACCACTAAACTTAAGCAGAGAAACCTATGCCACACAAGAAAGACAAAGAGTTACATCATTTTGTTGAACAGTTAATCCGATCATGGACAGTGTTTGTGCATTTGCTATCTTCGGAAAATGCCAGCAAAGGCGCTAAGTAAACCTATTTTACAAGACTCCCTCACAAGGATACAGTGCCAGTATCGGGATAAAATTTCACACAGCGGCATGGCTCAGTCACATAACCTAAGCAGGCTTAGGAAAATGGAACACTACAAAGTATTGCACTTTCTTCCTGTATGTGTGCTGCAGCATACACAAAACGCTCGGATGACTGATGTGAGGTTTTTTTAGCATGAAAGCCAAAGTGAACTAATGGCTGAATAGCATGTAGATACTGTTGTTAATGCTCTGAGTTGTTTAAAATGGTAGATTATGGAAGTGTGCACCTGGCATTCTGCAGGCTAGCCTGGCAACACTCCTCCCTTATAATTATAATGAACACACAGTAATTCAGGGTTGAGGCTGAAATACGAATGATGTCCTCTGAGACAGCTTGTTTTAATGGGTATGCAGAAGAGTTCCTAGAAGTGCAGATGGCAGATGCAATGCCTTTTAAGCTATTTACAGATTGTACACTACAAGGTATGGAAGAGACCCATAGTGTGAGGCCATATTGCTGTCGCCGGGCTCCTGGATTAGACATTAGGCTGGCTCGTGAACCACTAATGAAGGCTTAAGATATATTTTAGAGTTTGTTTACCACAATATTGATAGCTTATTACACTAACAAGTTAGGAAGCAGCATAGGAGAGAGGACAGGAGCCTGTTTGTTTCATCTGAATACCCCACTGTTCTTACTTTGTCCACATAGGGGTGCATTTGCTCAGAAGTTGGGCCCTCATGTAGTCTTTCATTACAGCGTGTCAGAAGCCTAATTTTAGTTTTTTAAGAAGAGTAAAAAAAAATCATTAAGATACCGTAGCCCCATATTTAACACTATATGGAACGGAATAGACTTACTCTTCAAATAAGATGAGAGCCAAAATGCTCCATAAAATAAAATAAATAATAAAGAACAGCCACATGTCCCTTTTGTTAGAGCGTATTTGCTTCATCTCCACATAAACACTACGCAAAAACCGTCAGGTCTGCCTCCTCCAGGAATCCATAGTGATGTCAACATACATGAATTAAATGTAAAAAAAAGAACATGTCTCATAACTATAGTTTCAACACAAATACTGACAACGTCTCACTCATTATTACAAAAGCTATGCCTGTCTGCAATGAAAATATGCCACCCGTGTAGAAATCTTCCCTTACATACAGTATAGCTAATATATCTCCATCCCTGGCACCGACCCAAACCCATATAAAAGAGCGTGGAGCCTTTGAATCTGCCCACTGCTGTGATACAAGAGCAGGTATTGCGACAACAAAAATGTTAACTCGAAGAAAAAGTTTTGCCGCATTAAAGTCACATAGGAGCCACATTAGCATGTGAAAAGAATAAACAGAGGCATTCTCAGTTACACACTCCACCTGGCTGCTAACCAACGTCCTTGTCAGAAGTCCACCCACCGCACTGGCTAACACTGAAAGACCTCCTGGGGACCGCAGTGACCATTCACTCGCTTCTCTCTTTTTCCCATGCACCTGTGACTGTTTTTGTATTTGCTATTTTTTGCTTTGTCTTTTTCTGGCAACACTGTATCATCGGAGACACACTTTCCCTCAAAAGGAATTCTCCTGCCCAACAATGTGGTTTGTTTGTTCACCGGATATGGCAGGCCAGAGAGTCAAATGGAAAAAATTATATATATAAATAAAATAAAAAAAACAAGTCACCGCAGTAATAATTAAACATTGCCATAAGAAAAAAAAAAGCTGAAAGACACAGCAGTATGAATGGACTTGAAATAAGAAAATAAGGTACTTTTTTTTACCGACTGGTTTCTTGCCGAGTTGGGGGGCTTCACAGGTGCAGTTGGAAAGGCTCTCCTCCTTACTCTCCTCGGACGGCTCATCCGGCTTCTCCATGGTCCTGGACCTTAGAGAGCTGCTTTTCCATTTTCCAAAGGACTTTGCCACAATCGCTTTGTCCGCTCCTTTCATTGTTTTCTGTAAAACACATTTACAGCATGACTTCCCAGGTTTATCCCTCTTGTGAGCCATCTGCCCCCTTTTTTGGCTCTCAATAAACCTGGGCTCATCTTTCCCAAACCCAAAGTAAGGGAGAATTAGGGCATTGTGTGCATATGCATTCTCTTAAGCATTCCAGAAAATTTCCTGATTGCCCTGGCATCTTTTTTAGAGAGAGGCGCTTGGACATTGTTTTTCCTCCTGACATTTTGCAATCCTGTGTGGAGAGTGTGCTACTGATTGAAACAGTATAAAACAATACTTTTGCAAAGTACCCGCACAGTAAACAGTAGATGGAGACCGGGAGGAGAAAAAAAACAAACATGTTTTCACATTTAATCCAACTTAAAGGAAATAAAAATAGCACATTATGCCCTAATTGAGTGCTGTACAGTCCACAAATACTATTACAAGGCCGATCAGGATTAGCAGTGGAACATACCTAGTTATCTATTTCTGAGTGCCAAGACTGCTAGCAGTGGGCAACTAAATTTCAAAAGCTGGCAAATCCAGTTGTCTCCTAAATACAGAAAGTACTTAAATCCAGAGCTAACAGAAGAAAAAGACGGATAAAGGGTGCTCTGCATATCACCGAAAAGCTTGTGCACTTTTCAGAATCACTGGCTAGGTTAAACAAATATGCTAAGTAGAGATCAAAACAATCCTTTGATCTGCAGCCTAGTTTCCAGAGGAATGGCTTGGCTGTTGTTGTAAATAACTTGTATAAATCTATATACCATTTGCCTTCAGGTAATATCAAAAGTGCCAGGGATTCACAGGCAAATACCTTGTGGTTAGGAAATAGATCAGATAAAAAAAGCATATAAATATTTCAGCGACACAGCACTCTGTCATTTTCTGTATTACAGCTGAGTTGTTGTTTTTTTTTTAACCCCATATGATCTTTTTTTTTTACGTTTAGTTCTACAGTAGAAAACGTGCGTGAGTAATATTCAACGGCAAAATCACATTCTACCCCTTTCTATTTTGTAGCAAAGGGCAAAAAAAATATTCCTACCTCCAGCATGCCATTCAGGTCAAACACAGTGTAAAACATTGTGCTGAAACTTCATACAAAAGAGGCTTGAAGAATCAGAATGCAGAAGCTATGCAACTTGCTGACTAACTTTGCCCTCTGTTTTGATCGAGCGCACAAAGAAAAACGCTTGTCCATTCAAAACAGACAGCATAACTCTTTTCAGAGAGGGGGGACCGTGAACAAACGAGGCCATGTCCTGAGCTGCAGTCAGTTTCCCGTCAGGCCTGCACAGTGCACGGTGAGGGCCACAGGGACTGGGACCGGCTGACACCACACTCACGGGCAACAGAACAACTTTTGTGCACACTATCCTCCTCTGGAGCTTTTTTTTTTTTTTTTTTTCTACCCAAATTGGACAAGTGTGCTTTTTTTTTTTTGGTTTGCAGCTTGCTTTTTCCCTTCAGCTCCTTTGGTCATACTACTGTACATTATCATGTTGACACATTTGACAAACTAATACTTTCTGCAAGCTAATTTAATAGCAATATAATAGTGTTAAAACATGAGGTTATTGTTTTTTTGTAATAAAACATAGCAAATAGCAAATAAAATAATTCAAATTACTGACTTGTATGCCTGAGATTTCAACAAAGCACACACAAATGAAATTGTTAATCTCATAAAAACCCAAATACTATCATTTAAGCACAATTAAAGATACACATTTTTCCAATGCTAACTAGTACACAGGCTTACTAACGAGTTAATTGACCTCCTAGCTGCCTTGACACGCTTGCTAAACAACTGAATCTAATTATTATTCAAGCAAAGAACCAGATAGTATAAATTAAGCACAATTAAAGATACACATTTGCTTTGGCAATAATATAACACCTATGAAGCTTGTTAAAATAAAGGTAATTAGAAATTCTGGCGCTAACTAGCATACACAGGTGTACTAAGTAGCTAACTGACCTCCTAGCTGCCTTAATGAGCTTGCTAACCAAGTTAATCTTATTATTATTCAGGCAAAGACCCAGATAACATGAATTCAGCACAATTTTGAAAAAACAAACGCCAATAAAGCTTATTCAAATAAAACCAATTAGAACTGATGATGCTAACTAGCATACACAGGCTTACTAACTAGCTAACTGACCTCCTAGCTGCCTTAACAAGCTTGCTAACCAAGATAATCTAATTATTATTCAAGCAATGACCCAGATAATATAAATTGAGCATGACGAGAGATACAAATTTAGCTTTGACTACATATATAATGCCAGTATTGCTTATTTAAATACAGCTACACAAGTCTACTAACTAGCTAACCTTCTTCCTAGCTGGCTTGCTAACAACCCTAATTTAACATGACGTAAACTCAGTCAACTCAAGAATTGCTGTGAACATACTACACCAAATTAGTAAAAGTTAAGCTTTGTTGACAGGAAAAATGCTAAGGGACGAAAAAAATTAAAGCTGTCATGGATAAAACAACCAGGATGGATAAACTTTAGCACAAAGCTAATCCAGCTAACACAGGAGACGACCTTTCAACAAATCAAGAGGGTTTATTTACTTACCTATTTATCAAACGTTGTTCAAGTCCATACTGACAGTTGTTTAATTTACACATATTGACATTCTGGTATAAAAAGAAGAAGAATTTTGGAGATGTTCATTAAAAAATACAAAAAAAATAATACTCTTTTCTTTTTTGCTATGCCAGTGCAAAGAAAAGGCTATGCTACAGGTGCATCGCTAACTGACCTTTTTATAGTTATACTGGCAGTTGTTTAACATAGATTACATTTTTTGTAAAAAAGGACAATCTTTCTTTTTGACCATTCTATGAAAATAGCCTGGGCATCCTCATGGTGCTCTCTTTTTGCTATGCCAGTGTGAAAAGGCTATGCTAACTAACATAGTAAACAACATGCTTAAGATTAAAATGTTTTAACTGACTTATTTATCAAGTTCAAGCACAGACTAAAATTAATGTCTACAGTGATTGTTCAAATTATGACATTTTTAAAGGGCATTATATCGCTTCAAAAACGCACAACACCAGGGATTCCTTGTAATGTAATGTTAGTCTAACCTATTTTTTTGTAGTGTTGCATATTATATTCTTGGCTTAAAACACTTTTTTTCCAGTTTGTAAAGATACATTTTATATTGAAAAATATGAAATGCCATATTAGACTTTTAAATGCCGCATTCACAACACGTTTTCGTAAAAACGTGCTTGTGATCTTACTGTGAATGCTAAGCTACGCCTATGCTATCGGCCAATGTACTTATTATTGTGTTTTCCACGTGTTATGTGATTACGCAGTCTTTCGTGTACGAAGATAATGCATCTGAAGAGATATGTTGGTTTAATGATTGTAACGTTAGTTAGTAGTATGACTATTCATACAGGAGACATTGCATAATTTCATTGATACAACCTATTTTTACACCTGCTGAGTGTCTTAAATCCTTAAAAAAAAAAAAAAAAAACATTTTAGGTGTTTGAAGGATATCATGGGAGCTTCATGTAGCTTCTCTAGAGTCCTGGAAAAAAGCAATTTTGAGAGAGAACAGAATGTACCATATTCTTGACCCGTCTGCCTCAGATGCTTGCTGTATATGGAACTGAATACTGGACGTGAATTGTATCATTCTCTGTGTCAACTTGTTAGATGGCAGTTGCTGTAGTGGAGTGGTGAGAGCGGCACATATGCATTATAGGAGAAAATTGTGAAATGACAGATTCCGGGTGTGATACTGAGGGAATGACTAACTAATAGGAGGGGTGCTCCAGGCTGTTAGCTTTGAAAAGCAGTTTGCACATTACTTTATCTTGTCAATCAGATTCCTGGAATGGAAGAGGTGACTGATAACTTGAATTAATTATTTTCTTATTGCATGCATGTGTTAATTCATGTTAATTTATGTCCCTTACAGGCCCAAGCCAGAATATCCAGAGTAAAGCGCCACCTCTGGCACCCAGATCACCACACCACTCTCTTTGCATATATTTATATCAAATGAAAGACTTTTTTTTTTTTAATCCTGTTGGAACAAGGACTCGCTGCCAAATTTGATTTTTAAATGTACTTTTAAGCTGTTCATGCTTTACGTTTGCATTTTTTCCTCAACAACTGAACGACATGGAGCAGCATTTACGGCTGTGATGGGATTTGAAAGTTACAGATTATTTTTTTAGAAGTAAATCCTGCCCCTCGAAACACATCCCCCTTTCTTAAAAAACCACAGTCGAATCACGCAACGCAGGGTCAGCACTCACGAGGCATACGTTGTCTAATTCTGTGCGTAATCGTTTTTTTTTTTTATTTCGATTATGTTGCTCGTCATCCAAAGAAAGGTTTGCATTCATAAATATAGCAGGTTTTTTTTATTAGCTGCATCTAATTGCAAACAAGAGCGGCAGGAGTGTGCGTAGGATGCACAGAACGCACTTTAAACAATTGCATTTCGCTAAACATCTTTAAACATTTTGACAAATTTAACTTCCCCCCCGAACACAGAGGATAAGAGGAAAAACATTTCTCTGATGAGAACAGAAACAGCAAGAAGTTCTAACAAGGAAAAGCCTGCCAGGTGGCGAACTGGCTGCACCAACAGAACGCACAATCTGTCTGCTTCTCCTTCCAAACCATTGACAGCTGCCATCACCAGCCTTGCACACTCGCACTCAGTGGCTCCTCAGCTCCCTGCCCATCCCTCTTTAGTGTTTCCTGCTAACCTCAGAGACAGGGTCACCTGGCCCCCTAGTTGCCCGTCTGTGGGGCCCTGCTGGCCCCCTGGAGACCTGCCTGCATGGGGATGCATGGCTAACAGAGGTCTAGCAAATCCCCTTTAATATGCAAACCAAGGGGCTATTCCTTTGACCCGAGACCATAGCTTTTCTAACAGTGAAATCCAAAAATATTCAAGTGATGTAAAATGATGAGATTTGATGAGCAGTTTTTGATCTGCTGGTTATTTGATACTGAATATTAACAGAGACAAACGGCACCAGATTCAGGTATTCTCCTCAACTAGGTGGCTTATTTTTGGTTTGATTACCAGGCAGGTTGTTTTTTGGTTTGATTAAAGTAATATTCAGCATGACTGAATCCGACTGTGTTTTCTTATAACTATCTGAAAAAAAAAACAGCAATCTACAGTTTTAACGTTTCAGTAGAATTGGAACGGCGTTTCTCCACTGAGTAAAACCTAAGCGCACAGATGCACAGAGGCTAAACTGAAGAGTGTTCCACAAAGCTAGCATTGCAACTGGGCTAAAAATAAAACCTGGCAAAGTTATTCTGATCCCTTATTGGTCCCATAGTTTGATTTCACATTTAGCATTTGCATTCCCCTCCGCATAAACATTTCATTCTTCCCCCTCCCGCAGTACAATGAGACTTGAGTGACTTTGGCAGCAGATTTTGGATCGGTGCTCCTGAATCCACCAGTGTATGTTATCAGCAGGTAAACAAGCTTTCGAACAAAGCCATAATGGAACTGCAAGCGGCATAAAGAGGCTCATCTCAAAAGCTATACAACCCATCAAAGCTGGTGTCATTTCCTCAATACTGCACTGCAGCTGGAAAATGCATGGCTGTTAGTTACAGTTTAAATCGCCTGTCTATTTTCAGACACTTCAGAACTATTCGTATTGATTATTTACTTGTCAGTAAGCAGCCAGATTACCCAAATAAGACAACAGATTTGAATGTTTTCTGGATTCTTCTCCGTTTTTGTTTTGTGTGTAGGAAAATCAAAAAAAAACTGTGCCATGCACTAAATTAATGGGATTTGCACTATAGGGGTATTTGAATAATTATTTTCCCCACTGAAAATGAAATAGTTCTATCTATATTTGGAGGGATTACGGATGGCACCGAACTTGGTGTGGAAAATAATTTGCCCTTTTAAATACGTAGTAAAGTTATATCCTGCACTTCCTGCTCAGCAGATGCAATCTTGTTAACCGCATGCCTGGATGCCTGTCACCTAAACTTTCCACATATTTGCCTTTTGGGCACGGCTCAGATGCACAAGTAAAAAAACCTACGCACTCTCCTCCCAGTGAGTGGAGAAACCTCAAAGCTTCCCTTTCATACGCTGCATTATCTCTGTGGCGGTAATTATCCATAAAACTATGCCATCAGATGGTGATGATTTCCAATATGAACCCAATAAAATGTGTTTAAATTTTGAATTATCATATTTATGTGGATATGTGTTACTAATAGTGATTATGTTTGTCATGTGGGTAGAAAATCAAGCATCCTTATATTGCGCATCCTCACATATTTCTCAGACATTTCATCACACATTTAATCTGCCCCCTGTCTAAGATTTCCTACTGAACCTGTAGTCAAGGCAGAGAGGGGGGACAATAACGGATGAGATTATGAAGCATGTCTGTTAAAGCATGTCTGTTTGATCATCATTCTGTTTAGGTGAAGTTCCTCTTCTTGGTCTCTTCAGTCCCTGACAGCAGATATATAACCTAATCTCTTTCCCTAACCCTTTTCTTAGGCATGAATAGGGTGGAAATGTGATGGCATTAAGTCGATTTACTCCTTGGTTTGCAGTTTCAGCCTTAATGCCTCTTGGCTCTTCTTCAACA
Source organism: Spondyliosoma cantharus (assembly GCA_900302685.1). NCBI lineage: Eukaryota > Metazoa > Chordata > Actinopteri > Spariformes > Sparidae > Spondyliosoma > Spondyliosoma cantharus. The sequence goes on along the minus strand of OMLP01013052.1, from coordinate 25,909 downwards.
CACTCGTTCCATTTAGATTTTTCGAAAAAAATATAAATGTTATGTTAAGGCTTTTCCTATTTATTTTCATTTATCCATCATTTGAAGTTCATGCATATATTTACTCCACAAATAATGCTTGTTTATTTGCAGCACCCGTCTATCTGGTACAGCGTCGGAGATATTGGAGAAATCAAATACAACTTGTGCATTATCTTCAAATACAGAGGATATCGGTGACAAAGGGCGAGATCTGAGACTGTATGACATTCTTTGTGAGTTGTCTCTGACATCATTTTTGATATTTCACATTTACTCATCTAAACCTTAATTTAGCGCCTCCAGCACATGTTGACATGGAGAGAAAAGCCATTATAATGTGTCTTTGAATTTCAGCTGATGGCATTTGAGAGCTGCATTAATATAGCCATCCTTTAACAATAATCGAGAGTGCGCATGTGATGAATTTATGCTTTTTGTACATAAAAGTTAAAGTAACTTTTGAACTTTTTTTTTGGCATGATAGCGATAAAAGAGATTCACTTGAAGAAACTTCTGTATGAAGCTGTATCGTTAAGTTAAGATATTCTCCTCGCAAATTAATTCATTCGGTGTTAAGTTTAAAAAAATATATAAAAAACAGTCCAAAAGAAACATCGTACATGCATTCAGTATACTATCGACTCTAATTGAGTGCAAGGAGCAATCATTTTGTTATTGTCTTGTCCTTTACAAGGTACATGGTTAATTTAATATTATTATTATTATTATTATTATTATTATTAACATTTTTTTACACCAGGGTTTCAAAAGCGAAACTAGGGTTCGAGTGCCTTTATGCTACATTCACAGATTAAACAACAAAAAAACAAGCTTTTTAATAAACTAATAGAACAGTTATGGTAAAACTCAAAATCAGTATTCTCTTTAAAATGTTAAAGTTAGCTTTTTAAAGTGTGATGTAATATGTGTGTCCATGTAGGTTTGCATATGTAACATGTGAGCTTGTATTGATGACAATCTCAATTTTTATAGTTTCCTATTGTTCACTTTCCATGTGTTTTTTTTTTCTTGTAAAGCGCTTCTTTGATAAGTGCGACATAAAAAAAAACATTGTTATTTATTGTAAAACATTCATGAGAGGTTTGTAGCATAGCGTTTTAAATATAATGAGGTTCAGTTGTTGTCATGTTGAATTAAATCATAAATTCCTATTGGAATAAACACTGAAAAACAAAAACAGGGATTTCCACCACCACATAAGATATGACGCAAACAGCTAAACAACAGCAAATTGTGTGATATAGTGCTGGAGATAAGTAGTCAAGTGTCTGAGAAAAGAAGTTTGATAGCAAGTCAAAGGCAGTTTTAATGGTGGAACTAGCTAGAGACTACACATGGCAATGTTAAATCCCATTCAGCCTGATGAGAGTGACTCCCAGCAGCACTGAGCTCAGTGGGGGGTTGTAAACATTTACACTAAGAGCCTGTCCAGTGCACATGGCTGGTGCTTGCCAGCCACCTCGGTATCGAATGTTGTGTTGCATATTTTGTCATTCAGGCCTGTCCCGAAATTGTAGGAATCACACCATCAATTTATGAAGGAGCCATCCAAATGTGACAACAGGCTTATGCTAAATGGAGAAAATAGAGCTAAACATTGTTAAAACACCCCTAGACCCACATGGTAGAGAGTGCTCGGCGGAGAGCTGCTATGCTCCCCGCTGTGAACTGGGAAAGTGATGTTGGTGGGCTTCCTTCTCCATGAGGGCCGCATCGTTCTTGGGCCCCGATTTGAAGCCTTTTTGAAGTCTGTTTCCTGCAGCAGCGTGCCAACATTAATGTTTCCACAAAAGCAAAAACGCTAAATCAAATGAATACACTATACTGTGCTATTCCATGATGACTCTTGAATCCCAGAGAAAATTATAAAAAGGCATCATTAAAAGTCATTTGCTGTATAGATACTAAAAATCACAGATATTTTTTTGTTTATTTCATAATAAGCGATACAGAAATCTAAATTGTCTTGATATAGGAAAATGTATAGTGAGTGAGTGCAATAATGTACTTTTGTTAGCGTCATACATAACAATAATTAGCAGTCATAAAAAGAGCAGATTATGTTTGGGATCAATCCTTTATTGTTTCAAAACTCTATCTTTTACAATACAGTCATTTATTGTTACATGTGTGTTTTGATGGGTAATGTACAATGTCTTCTGATAATGAAACACAGTCACAAAGTTTTCCTTTCTACATATCAATAGTCTATGATAGTGAGAAGTTTGTGCTGATATATTTACTTAGTTCTGACAGCTCAATTAAACTTCCCTTTTCAAATCAACAAAAGCATTGTTTTTGAAAGTGCATTTCAAGGATTGCAAAGACGACTGTATCCATCAGTCAGCCATAATGTACATTTCAGTATTGACAGAGGGCCACACTGCTTCGTGAGTAACAAACAGCATTAACTACATTTCCAACTACAACATTTATCTGGATAAGTAAATCAAAGAAAATATATCAATATGCATGCCATGAACATTCCTCCATAAACATTTATAATAAATGTATATTTTTTTTATTTAATTATGTTGATAATGACACAGTATTTTCCACAAAAGGACAAATGCTGATAATGAGAACTAATATTTAACATCCAAATTTTGTTCAATTTTACACACAGGTCAAATGGCATTATGCCACAGTGTATAGGGCCATGCCCTAATAAAGTTAATAGCATTTGGTCCACAATAACAAATCTGGGTTTTAAAAAAAACAAACAAAAAAATGTGGTAGCAGGTGGGATTTCGAACTGAAACTCAAAGTAGCATGATGATGATCCTAATTCCTTCTATTTTTAAGGTCTTTCGATTTTTCAAGTTATGAATTATGATGTGAAGTTTCTGTTCAAAAATTAAGCAATATAAATATACATTTTAGCTCAGTACTTGGCTATTATACTTTTCTGTTCCATGGAACAGCTTTCACTCTGTAGAACTTGGTTCCTAAAGGAACCTTGAACCTGTTCTGGGCCTGAACAAGACAAGAAAAAGAAGAAAGCATTGTTAAGACAGAAAGAAGGTACTAAAAGGTGCATAAACACTCCGAACAGCATTACTGACACAGATCAATGCAACACCAGGGTTTTCCATATTATTATCATTAAAAGGCTCAAGTGCACTCAAAGTGGAGCGACTCAAAACTAACTAAATGACTTTTCCCAGAGCGAACGGTTGTAGTTAGTCCCCAGTGGACTTCTTTAGCAAGTTTTAGCGTTAAGCTTTTCATGTGTCCTTTATTTATTATTTGTTCTAGCTTTCCAACTTTTTTGTACACAGATAAAATAATGGTCCAAAATGAAATAGCTTTTTTTT
>OMLP01013052.1:0-22530 GCA_900302685.1 Spondyliosoma cantharus | reverse complement strand
AATATTTTTTTTTTTTTCCTTTCTTTTTTTTTTTTAAATAAAGAAGAAACTTTTCTTGGGGAAGACACCCAGCCCCCTGCCAAATTTGCACTGTAGTCTTCCACAAGCCCAAAGAAAACACTGGACACATCGAAAGATTAATCCAAACCCAGCGTGGAAATTGTCACTACAAATATTTATAAAAACATAAATATTTCCATGACCACACTTCATCTATATTATCGTACCGATTCATAAATATTAATCAAAAACACAAGTTTAGAAAAAAGAAAAACACTTCAGAAGATTTGTTTTGGCTTTATTACCTTTTTTGCCTGGCAATATTCTTTCTCCATCACCTTTCCAAGTACCCACGGCCGTCTTGATGTCCCTGATGCTAAACAACAAAAGCAAATCCACTTGTTTAATAAATACTCATTGAACAGCCCAGTTGACCACAAATAAATGTTTATGTGTAAGAAACTTATAAAGCAATTTCTTGCAAAAAAAAAAAACACCCCATTTTTGGAGAACAAATGCACACGCATATACGGTGTCATTATTTGAAATCCATTCATTTGCCTCTAATTAACAGCCATCCCTGAGACATATTTATTTTATCAGTTAATTAAAAAACAAATGTTAACACTACAGCGATGACCATGATCAAAAAGGGCGAGGGCAAAGCTGACCTGGTTTGAGGTCCAGTGCAGTGAGAGACTCTGAGTGGAGGAAGTAGAGGGTGGGACCCACTGTGAACAGCACGTAGTTGTCATGCCTTTCATCCAGGATGATTAGAACCAAATCGCCTACCTGGAAACTGAAGCAAAAGTGGACATGCAGATAAAGGGATGATGACACAGAGTTCTGAAAACTGCTAACAAAAAAGACAACACATTAATGGTAATTCGCAATAATGTGTATAATTACACTGCATGTAATGGTGGTCAGAGTTTTAACTGAAAACCAAAAAAAAAAAAAAATGCTAACAACCACATTAGAAAGTGCATGTTGAGGCCATGTGTTATTTTTTTTTATATTCACTTACTCTCTGATGGCGATTTTGTCTGAATGCCGTGATGACACAGACGACATGCTTTGAGACATCTACAAAGAAAAGGATTAGGCCAACGTTACACATGTTACACTGAAGGAAAGACAATACTGGCTACACATGACTTCTAACATTTTTATAAGCAAGGTAAAGGCTTAGTAAATAGAATTAGCACTTCCACCTTATTTAAACAATTATACTGTTATCTAATTTCAGTTTTATCCTTCTTTGTTAATCAATCATCAGATCTGATGAATAAATAATAAAAGATAAACCATGAAAGTATATTTCTGTACTTATATTACATGTTTTTGTTTCAAGCATGTAACTTCACTGATATTCATCCCTCTACACCCTCTTCCTAAAAAAAAACATTTTTCTTCACTGAGCTCTTTGGGCTCCTGGGTCGGGATTTTACTCTTTGATGCTACTGCCACCCAGTGGAGCAGGTGTTACATAGCCTACAGAGACGATAAAGAACTGACCAGTCTTTGACTGAGGCGCTTGTTTTCTTCTTCCTTCATGTGTAAAGTCTGAAACATATATTAGATTAATTAAACACATAGGAGCATCCACAAACAGTGTCATGTGCTCTCAAATAGTAGTAGATACAGTGCATCTATTTACCCGCTCAAGTAAGAGTATCCGCTGTTTCTCCTCTGACATCAGGATGTTATCACTGAGGAGAGAAAACAGCACATTATCGATACATTTCCACTGAATGCATTTTGGAGACAGTAAAAATTCTCCTCTAGAATACCTAGTTTTTAATCTTAATCTTAATATTAATAAAAGAAAAAATTACACCGTCTGATCCTAGCCTATCAAATGTCCTGTCTCTGCATGCATTCTTGGCTATTTTACACAACGACCTTTTGAAATCGTTCTTCATGAAAGTAAAGGGCTCTTTATGTCAGTGACTGGTATCCAACTCCATGTCTTCATAACAAAAGGCTCTCTCTGCTGTGTATAAATGCAGCCACCTTTAGGTCTGCTGCAAGTTTTCTAGGGGTAAACAGTATATACCAATTGCGCAAAGCATATCAAATTACACAATAACGTGAGTGGTAGAGGAAAAATAAACATATTCTTAAAACTGTACAGCAATCTAAATAAGCTCCTTTCCCAGTTATTCGATAGTAGAAGTATAATGACCATTTCACCACTACCACCAAATAAACTCCATTCTAAAAAAAGCAACACTGTGATGATGCAGAAAATATATTCTTAACCTCTGAATGAACAAAGTATGTCTGTAGTAATCTTTTTGAATTGGCTGTCCCTGTTGAGAACGGCAGCATAATTACACAGGAAAGCTACACTGCACTAAAGATTAAGACTGCTGTATTTCAGTGATGTAAACCTTTGATTGTACGAGACAAACACATTTCCACTCATTACAGTCACCTGATTATTGTCTCGTTTCTGCAGGAAACTGATCTCATTATCATGTCATACAAAAAGAAAACTTGGTTAACCAGTTTCATCGCGGCTAATGAAACTTGATTTCCTGACTATATACTGTATACAGTGTGTATGCAACAGATTTCCAAAGGGAAAGTGGGAGCATAGCAGTAACAGTACCATGAATACATTTAAAGAGATGAAAACTGTATATAACTGCATTAAAGTGTTTAAATCTGAAATCCAATTTAAACTGAAAGCTATATCTAAATAACTCAAGTCTCTACAGCTGTAGATGAACCAATAGTTCATTTGTAAAATTCACAAGCATATTATCAGTAAGGAAAAAAATGTGTGCCTCCCCTTTACACCTATTGTCCTCTAAGTGAACTGAGAGTATGTCAACACAGGCCTTAAACTGGTTATGGTAATGAATATATATATTTTTACTTGAGGTTCTACTTAACCTGATTTCTTCCCAGTAACCTTGTTTCTTGTGTGCATGTAAACTAGGTCAGACCACACAAAACACCTCTAACTATCAACAAAACCATGTTTATTGGGGAGAAGATGCTTACTGGACTGTCACCATGCTGGCCTCCACGGCTGAATCAACTTGCTCGTCTTCTCGAATGGCCGCCACAGAGGCCAGTCTGTCGCTTTCAGCCATGGACTCAGAGGAACAAGCCCCCGCAAAAGGCAGAGGTCTGCTAGCTGCTGCTCCGGCTTCGGGGAGCTCCTGAGCTGAAGGGTTAGTAGTGAAGAAGGCAGAGGAGACCAGTGCAGTGCTGCGCAGGCGGTTCAGTTCTTCTTCCAAGTGTTTCTTCTCCTGCATGACACTAGCTCGGTCCTCAGAGAGAGTTTCTATCAGAGCTGCAACAAGTTCAGATAAATGAGAAAAACTGACGGGCAAAACAAGCCAATCTATACATTTAACTTTAAAAAGGCTAATCTTAAAAATGGAATTAAGTATTAAAATAATTCTGCGATCATTTAGAACTGGAGGAAGAAGATCGGAATCATCTCAGAGTTCAAACAAGATTTTAATCTTGTACAAGAAGAGCATTCACAGAGCATCACGCAGGTCTGTTACAAAGTGAAGACTCAATGTCTTAAGAGAAAAGCATGGTATTTATCTGTCTCTGTGGGTGTGCCCTCACTCCAATAATTACTAATTCATGCCCTCCTGCACCCAAAGGAATCATTCACAGAGAAGGAAGTGATAACCATGAGTGGCTATTCAATGCCTTGAGTGATTGTTCAATACCTTACATGTGTCATAAAACAACACAAAAGGGTCACAGGTCACATTTAAACAGTTATATTGAACATTCCCGTGTAAGACTTCAGTTCACATCTGTTTTCATTAAGTACAAAATTCCCATCACATTAAGTATGAGAGGTTGAAAGATGAAATGTGCAACAACAGCTTATTTCATTCAACAGAACAAATGATTACTCTCTACAGCACTCACCTTTGTCCTTCTCCTGCTGCTGGGTAACTATCCGCAACTTCTCTGTGAGCTCATTGATGATCTGCTCTTTCTTCAGCTTCTCGCGTGTTAGAACAGTGTTGAAATTAGTCTAGAAAAACAGAAAAATTACCATTACCTGAGTTACAACAAGCTCAACAGCAATTTTTGGGTGACAACGGGGATTTTAAACCAAAGCACAAATGTTTAGAGAGGAAGTTCCAACTGTGCAGATCAGCTTGCAGCCATGGGAGTTACAGTTGTTTGGTTGATTTTTTACCAATCTGTTTGATTTCTTTTGCTTTGTTCTTTATCTGATCATTTCACCATGCATCATACCCAAGAACAAGAGACAAAAATGAAATGGAATTATGTTGGCTCAACTGTCATTTCAAATGATAGTAATCACAGCTCAATTATGTAATATCTTGTGCAAAACAAGTGTTTTATTAGCTCTAACTATGAGGGGTGGTGCAAGAGAGGGACGTCCAATAACCATAACAGAGATTCAGAGAATTTTTTGTAATCAATAAGTGATAAAATACACAACTAATTGCTGTGTGAAGAGGAAAACAAAACACCACGTTATACTGTCCCATGGGCATCTTTTGGTATAAAGCGATTACACGGACCATAACTGGTGCCAGCAGAGAATAAAATGGACGAATAAAAGAAAGAACATCCTGCTGATTTATGAGGCTTAACTTGAAATTGAATGTAATTGGCTGAAAGTGAGTGTCAATAACGATTAAAAACTAGAAAGGTTTCACAAAGTAAGTCTCCTTGCTATATTGCATTGCGTCAAGATGCAAATTGGCACCATTTAACGTTGACTAGGCAGTGCTTAAATGTAGTTGGAATATTACCACTGCACTCTTGATCCTATCCTTCCTTCACTCGGTCGCCGGTTTAGGTTTCTAAGTTCATCTAGTAATTGTAAGTAATGCAGTCTAGTACAACAGCCTGACAACACATCCTACTCTAAGGGAGGCAAGGAAGATGTTGATTGAACTTGAATAATTAAAAAGGGGTTTCTGAATACTAACCTAATTGATGTAAATGGAACGGAAAAAATATTAATCTCCCCGTCTACCTCTAAATGCTGAAGAGCTGAGCGGATCTTGATGCACTTGATGCAATCCGATAGTCGTATCTTATATGTGCAATATATCATCAATTGTAGAAAGAATCTACAAGGAGATTGGAGATTCGATTCCACTTCACTTAACAGCACAAGACATTATTTTGCCCACCTATATACAACCCCCAACACAAACCTGCTGCTCTGCAATTAATGATGTCTTGAGGTTCTGTATCTCCTCATTCTTCTTCTTCTCCAGGAGCTCCATTTGGGACTGCAGGGAGGCCCTCTCCTGCTGCAGCCGCTCTTGTAGTGCCGAGTCTAGAGACAGAGGTGCTCCAGCGTCTGCACACCCCTCAGCATGCAGCGACAACCCCTCTTCACTGGAAGACACGGAATAAAACATGAATTCTGACCATGGAGTAATGTTATCTGGTCATACAAGCACACACAAATACTAAAAGGGAAAGATTCATTCTCAATTAACAGTAGACCATATTGGTTGCTTATCTAACCCCACATTTCCTTTCATTGTATTATTCTAAATGCAAGCAGATTAAATTTACAAAACTCGTTCACTTCAGCTTGTAACTTTAAAACCAAAAAAACAAATCAGACATTTACCTTTTTGAGGATCGTCTCTCCTGAAGCTCATTCTCAAGTTGTCTAATTTTGTCTGACAGTCTCTTCATCTCCTCCCTCTGCTGCTCTAACTCTTTCAAGGCATCTGGAGATACAACCTCTAAATCTTTCTCGGCTGCTTGTCTGTCCTGCTCTAGTTTTTTGGACAGCAGGTCATTTTCTGCCTGCAAATTGCTGATAACAGTCCTCAACTCCTGCTCCAGTTCTTTGAAACTCCTCAACTGCTTTTCCTTTTCTTCACTCAGAGCAGCTACTTGCTGGTCAACTTCCTGCTTAAGTTTCTGCTGCTGCTCTGCATGGTTCCTCTCAGCGTCCTGGGCTTGCTGCTGCAGGGAGGAGAGCTCGTTGCGCAACAAAATGGTCTCTTCATCGTGTCTGTCCACCAACTCTGAGATGCAGTGGTCCTTCTCAATCCTCATGAGAGTCCTCAGCTCTGCTAGGTCCACTTCATACTCCTCATTTTTTACCTGAAGCTGTTTTTTGATACCCGCCAACTCTTCGCTAAGGACTTTGGTCTCAGCCTCTACCTGGGACTTCACAGTCTCAGCCTGCTGCATCTTGAACTCATCAAATAAGCGCCTCATCTCTTCTGTCTCCGACTCTTTGAGGGCGAGCTCAACCTCTGACTTGCAGCGGAGTTCTGCAAGCTCAGTACTACGAGCCTCCAAGTCTTTTATTTGTTTGTCCTTCTCCCTAAGCACACTGTCATGGTGATCACCTGCCTCGCTTAACTTTGCACTATTTTCAGCAGCCAGACGTTCCAGAGCCTCCTGGTTATACTTGGTTAGGGTCTCCAGTTCTGCCTTGTGTTCCTCCTTCATTCGCTCCTCCAGCTCCTTTAAGTGGGACTGCTCAACAACTTCCAACTCCTGACGAATCTTCTGCTGGCTACGTTCGATCTCAAAGTGCAGATTCTCAAGCTGGCTGGTCAGAGAGTCTCTTGAAGCTGACAGAGTCTTGATCTCCTCAGCTTGCTCATTCACCGTCTGGTCCAGGTTCTTGATCCTATCCTTCTGGTTACTCTCTGTTTCAACCCATCGCTCCTTCTCATTCTCAAGCTGAGTGAGTTCTTTCTCTTTGCGCTCCATAAGCCCCTCCAGCTCCAGCATTGCACGTTGGACATCTCTGACAATATTCTGGTTTACTTGGTTTTCCTCCGTTAGTGTTTGAACATGCTTCTCAAGCTCTTGTCGAACAGAGAGAAGCTCACTTTGATGCTGCTCCTTCAGTTCCAGCTCATGGGTCTGGCAGATGTTATGCACAATGTTGCGCACCTCCGTGGTCATACTCCTCAAGACAAAGCCAAAGTCATGTTGTTCTTTTAATACCATGCCTCTTAAGTGACAGAGGTCATCCTTAACACTTCTCAAGTTGGAATGGGACTCCTCAGCAGCTGATCGGTACTTGTCGATAGCTTGTTTCAGGACAGTAATCCTTGAGTTTTCCCTCTCTAGTATAGTGGTGTCCTGCATACGCTTGTTGTCAATAGCATTGATGACTGAAGAGTACAGCGACTCCACCATCATTTCGGGGCTAGTTGGGTCACTGATGGGGTTTGGAGAGGTCAAGTTCTCTTCAATCACAAATTCATTAACAGCAGACATAAAGTCAGATTCAGGGCTCTCTGCTAGAGAATCCAAGTCAAGGGAGCCCTGCTGCAAGACTGGATCCATGTTTGGATGGCCAATGGTTTCAAAGTCAAATGTTTGTGCATCTATGCTGTCTGGGGACAAGTCCTCCAGAGGAGCTGGGACGGGAACATGTAGGGGCTGGCAGCTGGGTCCATGAAGGCTAAGTGATGGAGGGGTTTTGGAGGACAACGGTGTTGTGGTCCCAGGTACGCTCTCAGTCTGTGGGGTCAGCACAGTTGATCTGTGAGCGCTCCGACAATAGGATTCCTGCAAAGACAGAACAGATGAAGGGAGAAGGAGAGAGGTGAAATACTTCAATAAAAGAAAAATCACGCAATGTATAATCGGGCTGGAACTATTTTCATTATTGATTCATCTGCTGATTACTGTCATGATAAATTAATTAACTGTTTTGTCTATAATTAAACAAAGTGAGAAATGCTCATCATAATACCTCAGAGCCCAATATAAAGTCTTAAATTTGCTACTTTTGTTCACTCTGTAGTCCCAAACCCCCAAAACTCTTAATTTAATTTCACAAAGAGCAAATCCATGAATTAAGAGGTAAAACCAGCATTTTTTTTAAATTTTTGCTTAAAAAAATGACTAAATCAATTAGTAGAATAGCTGGAAATTTACCTTTTCAATTGATTAATCAATTAATTGTTTCAGTACCAATGTAGAAAATATTTCTAATGTTAACATAAACCAGCCTATGTACATTTCTACTTATTAATAACACAAATAAAAGGTTGCTAAAGAAGCTGCTGTTACCCTTTGTTCACTTAGCAGGTCAGTAATAGTTTGAGACATCTCATCCACACTCTGTGCAGCTTGGACCAGCTGGTGAAGCGTCTCTACGTGTCGATTTAAGGGCTCAAAGTCACACATGGTGGGGACCCTGTAGAAAGAAAAAAAGAACAGAATGTTTAAAACAAGGTTGAGGTTTTCCTCAACTACAGTCTCAGCGAAGGCCTGCAAGTTAATGCTGCAATGACTGGGTTCAGGGTCCAAAACAATCAATACAACTTTAGAAATAATTAAATAATTTTCAGCTGTAACATAATCGTAACAACAATTTGTGTATTTTATGTATAGTTTTATGAACAGCCGTGCAACTCAGCCCTTCCTCACCAAACACACCCAGTATGATCTTACAGACTATAATTTCACTAAATTGCAGTGTTGATCTACTTTGGTTTGATTTTCTACCAGCTTTTCTCAAGACTCAGTGCGAAAGGTAAAAGTTTGTCCATATCTTATGGCCATTCTGGGGTAGAGAAATGTCAAGTTTATACTAAAAATGAGTTAAAAAGCTGAGGACAGTGACTTACATTAGGAAAGGCTGCACCTCTAAAGGACAACAAGATTTCAAGTACTGCAGGTCCTCAACAGAGATGTCTGGAAGTTCATCATCAAACCTTCTGGGCTTTCGTGTCTATACCGATCATAAAAAGAGCAAACAAAGAGACCGCTTAGAATACACTGGAAATAATGTACATGGTAACACCAACTTGGTCAAAGTCTTAAATTCTAACTTACACAAAAGGATGTTGGAGGCCATGAATCAAGTCCTCTAAACAAACGATTTCTGAGGAAAGACTTCCCTGAAACAAAATAAGTACAATAATCAAATCTTGATCTTGGTTTGAACGTGTTATTTTACAAGAACAACTCAAAAGTCATCAGGTTAGAGCTTTCAAAGGGCACTTACTAAAGAGTTTCCCAAAGGATTCCCTTTTGAACTTCTCTGCCTCGTACAGTAGTTTCCCATCCTTTACAAGTGCATATGCCCACTGAAAAGAATAATTGTGAAGATTTTACAACAACAAATTCATAATTATGCTTCTAAACAGTGTAATTAATGTTCAAAGGTACGTTATCAATAATGCTATGCTAACATCAAACTTTTTAAGACACTGCAATGGACAAATAGAAAATGAAAGCAACAATATGCACACAGAAGTTGTTTCCTGTTGCATCAACTACATAAAAAAAGAATAAGAAAAAAAACAGAGACACAAACAAACCTAAAATGAGAGGACAGAGAGGAAAGATATGAGCTTATTTCCTAGTCATCATAAATTGAAGCCCAAAGTTGAAGCCTTCGGCAAAGATTCAAAGAGCTGATAACATTTCAGCCTCATGCTAATGCATGGGAGTGTTCACCAATAGCACAACTTCCAAACCACCTAGTGTTACACTCCTAGTCCTTCATGAGCCTACTAAATAGGATGTTCCACATGAAAGGGTGCCGGCAAAGACACAGAACTGAAATGCCAATGAAAAAGCAGGCTTTTCCCCCAAAAGACAAAAAGCAATAAAAGACTAAAAAAGGCTTAAAATTTACTTAATCGTCAAGCAACAGTAAACAACATAATAGGTCTGTTCTCTCTTCATCATAGTGGCAAAGTAAGAGAACGTTCCCAGAGCGGAATATGTAAATTATGTCCTCAGCGCTAAACAAGCCCAAAAGCCAAAGACTCATTCAGGCGAAAGAGCTCACCTCTTTGTATCTCTATGTCTGGACACACGATTAGTGTCCAATAATGGGATTTAGCACTGACCTCTCTGTAGTGGCGCATAAACATTTTTCTCCTGACGACTTCCACCACTGCCAAGCAGTACATCTGGGGCACCGTGCTGAGGGCGTCCACCACCCTCACTCTCTCTATCAGCTCTGTCAGAAGTCTGAGTAGAGCCTGAAGCTTCTCGCCATCCTGGTCTGCATGAAGCATCACGTAGCAGCACCATCTAATGCAAAATCATGACCACCGATAAAGTTGCAAAGACGATTCTCTTGATGTGGGAAACTTTTAATATCAGTAAGCATAAAATAGAACAAGCTAAACGACAGGAAGTGGTTTTGAGTCTTACTTGAGTCGGACTTGAAGGTTGTTTGCAAGCTCTTGTTTGGCAGTGGTGCACTTCTTTTTGATGTCCAGCAGCTTCCTGTGGTTGTTCAGCATGATCATCAGCTGGTTGGTGTGACTCAGACACAAGTCCGGCAGAACAGATGTATCCTTCAGGTTTTCAGCCCGCTTCTGATTGGCCAAAAATCCCTATCAGAAATGACATATCAGCATAATTCATTAAAAACAGAAGATAAACACAGCAGGTAAATTGTATTTATTTCACTTTACATACCTGAGCAAGTTCTTTCTGTTCATTCACCAACTTCTTACAGCTTGCAATCATTTGGTCTAGAGCATACAACCTGTCCTCGAGCCCCTTGATGGCTTTCATGTTTTGATTATCTAGCTTGGCAATAGTGTCACGACAATCTGTCAGGAAGGGCTGAATGATCCGTGGGTCGAGCTGAAAGAAACGTTTCAGTCAAGAATTTTTCCATCACAATACATGGCTACATATTCACAACGCTATTTACATGTCTATTCATACAACTGTGACTCACCCGATTGATGGAGTCAAAGCATTTCCTCACAACAGATTCCACATCATTGGGTCTGTCTTGCACATTGATCCAGTCTAATAGTGTGACATTGAAGCTGGACGGGTTGGCAAACTCTGGAGTGTCATCGTCGTCATCATCATCATCGTCATCATCATCGTCGTCATCATCATCATCATCCAAAAGTGCAGATCTCAGCCCACCACTATCAGTCATTTCATTTGTTTCCTTGTCTCCAGCTGGTCCACATGTGGCCGTCCCCGAGGCTGAGAAGGAGGCTGATAACTTGGAGGGCCTCTTCGCACCACCACTGCAGAGCACAGAGTCTGTGGATTTTTCTCCTTCTGTCTCATCTGAATCCTTTCCTGGGGTTGAGGTTGACTTCTCCATGCTCTCTCTGTAGCTGTGTCTTGTTAAACATTCCAGCAGAGGTATCCTGGCCATTACTGAAACTGCTGTCCCTAACCTGCAATCAGAACAAAACATGTATTAAGACATTAAGCTCATTTCCTTTTCGTTGAAAGATATTACTTGCATGCATTTACCACTAATTCAGATATTTCATTGCGCCACAATTCTGATTAAATCATTTTAAATTGTGATTATTTACCATTAGTATTTTTTTATTTCATAACTATTGGAAAAGATAAGCAGATTAAAAAATACTATGTCCTCTGTTCCAACACTTACTTTGTAAGTTTGACCTTAATTTCTTCCAGGTCATTTTGATAATTTGCATACGACGTGTCAAATTTCACGAGTAACTTCTGATAAGACAGAGTGCAGTCATCCAGATTAGCCATAATTGCAGCCCAGCCTTGGTGTTGAAGGTGTTCATCATGAACCAAACGTTCACAGAAAGAGCTAAGTTTGTTGGCAACTTCAAACATTTCCTGGAGAGGCAAAGAGAAAAGACAAACAAACAATTTCAGGGAAAGTTAGGAGTCTTCCATAGTTAATTGACAGGTTAACATGATTTTATATTATACTTGAAGAGGTACATAAAGATAAATACCAGAGCAAGTTGTGTTCGTGAGGCAACAGTGTGAAAGACAGCTGGCATCAGTAGAGACTCCTCCACCTTAACCTGAATCTCACTCTCAATCGAGAAGGTGGTTTTGGGGATCGTTGGATCCCGGTCACACAAGATCATCTCTTTGTTGAACAGGAATATGGGGTTGGTTTCCTTAAGATCAACAGTAAGACATCAGTAAATGGAACATTACATACACAGCCGGTATACCCTCAAGGGAAATATAAAACTTATGAACAAATGTATAAACTTACAGTGCCAGCACTGTAGCTGCAGACACGCCTCTCTGCAGCCATACATTCCCCTCCATTGACAACAAGGACTTGATGTTGAGTTGCAATCTTGTATTTGGCTTGGATGGCATGTTTAAGCTCCAGTACACTAAGACAAAGGAAGAATATATTTAGGTCACTACAGCCAAGATGTACTGACAACTACTACTGACAAAAATTTGTAAAATACCAGCTTCTTACGTTTGGACAGCAAGATCAGTGTCAAATGTCAATGTGCTGCCATTGTTGACCTGGAACACATACAACTTCATGTTGAATCTCCCAGAGTTCTCGGCACTTGCCTGTCTTGCTCATTTAGTCATTCAAGGCCAACCTGTGGAGGAAAAAAAAAAAAACCGTACATGAGATTGCTGATAATGTAACTTTTTGCATTTTATTAAGCCTTCATTTTTAATCAGTGAATACATTTTGGTGAGAGATGAGAGATTACTTAAATCATACACATACAGACATATAACTTTAAATGACACATACAAGTGTGTTTCCTTACTACAACATAGAGTGTAATTATGTGTAATCCATATCATTATCAGGATCTAACTTTTCTTATTTCTTTTAAGCTCAAACAAACATGACTAACATGACATGAACTCATTCCACAGGAACTTCTAAAGCCTTTGTTGTCTACTGAGTAACGAGCTTGGAAGCTGAGTCACGTTGTGGTTGGTTACCTGCTAAAGTCAAGTGTTAAATATGTAAGAAGTCATCTAATATGTTTGTCTGATGTAAGACAAAGACAAACTTTCAGAACTGCCAGAGGAAGTAGACAGCTCACATTGGTTGATGTTTTTCTGTAAAGTGGCGAGCCAGAAGGCTGCACTAATGATATGACAAGCTCTAGATATTGAAAAATAGCGTGGACAAAGCGAACACACCACTGACTGTTATGTGTCGTTAGCGTGACAATATAAAACACCTTACCTGCTAAGTTGCTATCACAGACTACGCGAAGGTCCGTTAGCTAATCACCGTTAATAGCATTTACACGTCTGTGGGCCTTCCATCATTCAGGGTTACCCGAGAGCAAATGTTTATGTTTAGTGTTTTGTTCAGGAGAACACCAACTCAGTGTTAAAGGCCTCCTGTTTATCTTGGGTACAGTGCCAAACAAGGGGCCACCGGCAGCAGCTAGCGCGTTAGCTGGTCAATAATAACCCGCTGACTGCGCTAACTGGCTATTAGCTAACACAGCTGTCAGGCTAGCGCAGGACAGCTATTTCTAACGTCGATGAATTTGACAAATGTAACAGAATTCCGCAAAACGACCAACATAATCAGCTAAGACGTATATTGGTCTAAGAATGACATCACACACTGAATTAATTAAATAAATGCTGCTGTTTCCTTACCTCACTTTGCTCGCATCTCCCCGTTCTTGTCTCCACCTCGTCTGGGCGAGTTGGCTAGCTCACAAGCTAGCAACTGAGCTAGCTAGCTAACCTGTTTTAGCTTGGCATACATATAGCTAGCTTAGCGAGCCACTTAGCTTACGTTAGCTAGACTAAACTAGGCTAGAATGAGTGACAACCATGACTAGTTACACAGATTCGCCATACTGCTGCTCTAGATATGTCTTATTTGGCAAACTGCGGCCGAGAAGGTGCAACATACGAACAAAACCACCAGTTGTTTATCTCAGGTAGCTAACTACGCTAACACCCTCTCAGTAGCTCTGTCTGTTTTGTTGTTGTCATCTGCTAATGGGCGGTCCGTGGACGATTTGTTCAACAGTGACAGATGAAAGCTAGCACAAGAGCTAGGTCAATTTACTTTATTGTATATTTTAGTTACGTTAAGTCATGTGCTGTGCATTTTGTTCTGAATTTGTATACATATTAATAGTTGATTTAAAAAATAAATAAATGTAGTAGTCTGCATTGAAAAAATGCCTACTAACATTTAAGAGTCTCGTTAGCCTAAGCTACAAGTCTAATTATTTATTTGAATGTAGTTGTTTACTTTATTCAGTTTTATTGTTCTTTTTCATTTACATTAACTGTACTTTTAATGCACTTATCTATTGGCTTGCATACTACTTGCTGCACAAAATAAAATAAAAAAAAGTTTGGTCAATTTTGTAAAGATAACCTGCTGTTTGTTATTGTTTTGTTTTTGCTGACATGATTCGAAGGCCTTCTGGTGTCAGTAAAAATGAATCAGCTACTGAAGGAGGAGGTCACACTGAAAAGGCTCAAAAGATTCGGCTCTTAAAACGGCGTCGGACTTCCCATCATTATATGCGTTCGTCACTGTGCTTCTCCAGGTGCATTCTGGGAAAATAACAGGGGGAAAAAACGCTGTGGAGTGTTTTGCTGCAACATGAGAAGGGGTGTGGTTAATGTGAGGCTGCAGTGTGTGGAGGATCCTATTTTTGCTGCAGAGAGGAGGTAGTTTGGGGGCTTATCTTCAGCTGTTGTGGAGTTTATTTTTAAACAATAACTTGTCATTGTCTTGTGTGTTTTTCATTGTGCATCATTTTAACGGTAGGAGACATGAAAGGGATTGTGCTAAAAAAAAAGAAAAAGGAATAAATAAAGAACACAAAGTGCAAAGTTGCAGCACTTGATTTTTTCATTTGCATTTAATCCGAAAAAAAAAAGAAGAAATCACAGAGGGAAGGGACATAAACTCAAGTGCCACACAAACAATCAATGCATTTTATTATTTCAAGCGTGCATTTATTATTGAAGACCACAATCAATCATAATGATGGGCTGCTGTCATTCAACCCATTTTTGCATTACAGCCTAAATGCTATTAAGAAAGGCCAAATACCAATTGCTGCCAAGTAGATAAACAAATAGTTTCCAAATGTTTGTCAAAAATGATAGTATAGTTTTATATTGTACATAGTATTTTATTGTTTCTATATTTACCTTTGCATTTTGATTGTGTTTGTATTTAAATGTACCCGCTGCTACCATAACCTAATGTCCCTTTGGGCATTAATAAAGTTATCTATCTATCTATCTATCTATCTATCTATCTATCTATCTAATCATTATTGTTTACTTTCCGAGGTTTAATTAGCTACATTTAATGTATGTTTGTGGAAAATAATGAGGTCAAAGCCTAATTTTAAATATGATATTTTCGCTGCTTGTAATTCATGTATTAGATAAGCAAATATATCCCTAATGACCTGGCTGCCAAGTGACATCATCAACTGTCAATAACGCACTGTACGAATAACCTTTTACTGCGAGGGTCTGTTTGTGTTTGACAAACTGTGAGACAGAAATGTAATTTCCATAGCCATATGGGTCATTAAAACGGCATGGTCATTTATGTTACTGTTTTGTTTGTTTGTTAATTTTAATTTAGGTGAACTGACCCTTTAATCCTTGTTATGTCTCATAACCAAATCCTCCCCTAGAGGTCACTGCACACAGTCCAACCACATCGAATGGAGACAAATGGGTGTTTTCTGTCTCTTTCTCTTCTTATCAGGCTGCTTCTCACGCCATCACGTATCATCTCAGTCAAAATTATTGCAAGAAAAAGTCTCTGATTTTCTGCCTACAGTGACTCCTTGTGCAGTTCACAGAGTCACTGTACAAAAGGTCACTGTAACCCTTTGAAAATTTCACTCCCGTTATGTAATCTTGAGCAGCAGTGCCACAGTGTAAATAGCAAGTTGTTCTTTAACCAGAGGCTCAGGGTTCAGATCCCTGCCATTGTGCTGTTCTCTGACACTCTTATTGAAGGCTTCATATAATTTATACAGAGACATTTTTTATAAACATTTGATGAAGGTGGCAAAATACAACAATGACCGTAATGTTTTGAAATATTTAATATATTACATTTTAAATGTTGTGCATAGATACATACATTCATTTGATTGACAAAACATTATTCCCAGATAAAGACATGTACAGTTTGTTATCTTATGGGGTCCAATGACAGAAATCCAAGACCCAAACAGAATCAGTGCATTATTTCTCAGTAATGGGCTTCTGAAAATTAATTTAATGATTAATGATCGATTCTCATCACTTAGGGAAAAGTCATGACATGTCGAAACCAAGCAAGGTGAAGCAGCCTTTAGTTTCTATATGCTCTCCACCTGTGGAACAAGTTTCCTGACAATTTCCTGCAATTTCTTTAACCTTTAACTTTTTTCTTTGCTGACTTTTGCTTTATTTTGACTGTCTTTTAAGTGGAATCTTATTTTAATGGATTTCTGTACGTCTTTAAAGCACTTTGAATCGCCCTGTGTCTGAATGGTGCTATGAAAAAAAAATTGTCTAACATGAGCTGCTTAACAAAGCACAGGGTCCCCAGCACCCCAACCATAACACTTGGGTTAAAATGTTTTTTGTTTTGTCTTGTTTTTTTTCTACCTTCATGCTCATTCATCATGTGTTGTCATGTGGCCAAGCATTGCTCAAACCCCACAGGACTTCATTTTAATTTCTATAGGAACATTCTGTAGAGAGACTGTATGGTACAGATACAGTCCCTGCTTTTGTCATTGTGTCCAGTAATCCCCTGATGTCTTCTCAGCTAATTGTTCTTTTTTATCTTTTTTAGAATCAGCTGTGAACTGTGTTGCATTTCAAAACATACGTGTGAGCTGGGAAAAAGGTCAGAGACTCGGGGGTCTTAATAGGCACTATAACAAAATCAGTGCAACTTCTAAAATAAAACATGACACTGTTGAGTTAATACCAACACTTTACCATACAGCTATAATGATCAGTTAGGCCTCCTTGTTCCTATATCTGTTATCAGGCACTGTGAAAAGCTTTGAAAGTGAAAGGCAAGTTACCAAATCACTTGTTTTTCTTGCTCAGAATGAATCTCATTGAAGTGGATTGTAAAAGGATGACCTTGTTTGAATTGAGCTTTGCTCGGTGTGTTTGAGACGGTTTAATAACTTGAACCTGAGTGTTACAGGAATAACGAAAAAGCTCTGCCAGAACAGGCAGCGAGGGCACCAGCCTGATCCAGGCACAGCTATCTGAGATCTCTGAGAGGCCCGCACTTGTGAAGGCCAGCCGCTCCGTGTACTGCGCTGGTATACGTCCTTAGATGGTAGTTAAAAGCTGATGTGTGTCTGGATCGCACGCTAGAGTGTCTAAATATAAAAAGAGAATCAATAGAGATTCATCTCTTCCTTCTGCAACCAGTTCAGTTTGCTCATCAAATGCTGCAGTTTTTTCGATTTAGTTCAGACAGAGTTGAGTTGATTTAAGGTACCGGCTCTCTCTTTCTGCTCATGAATTAAGGTTTGAAAGGATAAATATGTTTTACATTAAAAGTAGAGCCGTAGAGCCGTTCGATCAGTGATCGGAAGGTCACTGGTTCGATTCCAGGCTCCCCTGGGTGGGACTGAGCCGAAGTATCCTTGAGCAAGATACTGAACCCCAAAACTGCTCCTGATGTGCAGTTGGCATTAGCCTCTGCCATCAGTAAGGGTCCTGCAATGAGCTGGTGACTCATTCAGGGTCAACAAGTCAACTGATGCTTTGCTTTGTTTGGAATCTACAGCTGTGTCTCACATGTTTGTAACAGTGCTGTCTTTGAGAAGCACCAGTCTTAGAGCATGACTGAAAAGTCAAGAAGTCAAGAGGGGTTTTTAAATAGTTTATTCATCTTGAAGTTGAATTTTCTCAACACATAAAGGAACACTGATCCTTCAGTTTATCAGAAATACTGAAATTCAAAATCACCACTTTGCTGGCCAGTTATGACAAATTCATACACGATAGAACACGTTAATGAATAAAGCTTAAAATCACCTGAAGCACACAATCATATACCAGCAGACAAATAGTTTCCACTTTAAAGCAACATGGTGGAGAGATTGGCTTGTTGTGCGCCATCCCACACTGTTCAACACCTCTGTCTTAAATACAAATCCAAGGTCTGTTACAATTTGTCAGATGTAATAGGTGTTAACTGCAAAGAAAACTCATAACATCATAACAATGTTGCCACCATTCACCCTGTTACAAGACACTGTAGCATCGAAATGCTTTTGAAGCCGTTATTGTAAGGTCACAAAGTTACATAATGTTGCTTTAAAGAAGACCAGAAGATGCAGTCGGAGAGCCTGCGTGTCATTTTGTACATTTTTAAACACGAGCTAAGTTGATGAAGAAGTTGCACATCAGGAAACGTGTAAACACGATAAGATGGAAACTTGCAGACAGGAAACTTCACCAATGACTAATAATAACAAAGTGAGTGTGTAATATGAAACAGTGCGTCACTGTTAATTTTGTATGCGACTACTGTGTGCAATATGTAACCGGGCCCTCACGTGCTAAACTTAACCACATATTCAAAGTGCTTTATCTGTATTTCCATCCTGTCACCAGTGAACCAATGCGAAGTCTGAAATGTTTTTTATAGAGAGGCTTTTGTTAAGATTCACATGACGGTTCTTGCTTGCAGATTTGTATTTAGTCCCCATCTCTGCAAGTTTAAATGAGAATCAATAATTCAGACAGGTTTCATTAATATTGCTCCCACACATCTTTTCCTTCTCTTGGTGTAGATAGAACTCGACTGCTCAAGTATTCATGGTGACCACCAGGGTCCTGGGCAGGTCTCTGGGGCTAGAGCCAGCCGGCCCATTTGGAGGAGGAAAGAAACCAAATGAGGCAAACGGGAAATGTAAAACTCTACCTGATGAGGTCATCGTGCAGCTCAGACTTCAACTTATTATTTGAGCCATTTTCAGATAATGACCTTTATTTCAAATTGAAATAGATGAGATGAGGTTTTAATTATAATTAAACACAAAGTTCACACTCTTTTTCTCTCTGTTGGAGTATATTATATATGATAAGTGATGGGAATTACGTTTACTCAAGTACTGTATTTAAAGAAGTGTTAAGTGTTAAATTGCTCTATATTCCAACAGTAATCACTGTTATGGAGCGTTTGGTCAGTAACCCATGTCTCTCCTCACCCCGCTCATGCAGTAAAAGAATTAATAACTTTTCTGATATCCCTGCCCACTTTATCCAATCAGGACAGCGAACTCAATAACCCGGCAAACCTGTTTGCTATTGAGGATCCTCCTGTTTGCTACCGTGTCTGGCTATTACATGTTCACGTGTTGGACGTAGGGGGGAGGGAAAGTGAATTTTGAGGTACTGTATTTGAGTACTTACATTTTTTGCTACCTTACACTTCCACTCTGCTACATTTTGTTGGCAAAAATTGGGTATCAATGCCGCGAAAGTGCCGCTGTGATAGATAAAACATGATAAAGTGTCACAACTTTCCGCATGTCGGAGCCCCCCCACATACAACTGGTGCCCTTTTTATTTTTTTCCGCCCTGTTGCTGAAGAATCCTGAGACTGCCACTGCCACTGCCACTACCACTACCATTATTTTATTTACTGGAGTTTCTGATTACTTTTCAGATTGCATGCTAAAACAGAGCCAGAGTAGTGCACTTTTAGATTTATATATTTTATCAGCAATCACATAAAAGAACGCTGATTCTTATGATCAGAAAAATGCTCAATATCGGATCCTATAATTGGCCGAGCTGATAATCGATTCTTCAAGGTTTTTACTCAAGTACCATTTGCAGAACCTGATAACCTGTTTACATTCTGATATGTTCCTGTTTATTATCTTGCATATCTTCCGTCCTCTTCCAGGTCACCATGGAAGAGGACAGACCTTGGCCTGCTCAGTCATCCCCCTGGATCCACATTCTTCTCTTATACATCTCCTATAATCAACTTGTATCAGACATTTTGTCGCGGAAATCTTTATGCTCTGTGCTGTTGTTGGTCTCTTCTGTACATGCAACATCTACTGCATGACTGTCCGTCCTGGGAGAAGGGTCCCCTCTCTGTGACTCTGCCATTTTGTTACCCCAAGAGTTTTCTGAGGAGTTTTTCCTGACTGTGATTTTAATAAAATTGGCTTGTCCTGACTAGAACCTAATTAATATAATTAATTCTCTTTCAAGTAACTGGAAAATCCTACATTCTCTGTTATATAATGCTCTGAGAGATGGCTGAGATGGAATGACTCTGAGTCTGTTCGCCATCTTGTATTTGCTGTTATATGTTGGGTCTGCCATTTGCCAAGAAGGTGCCTGGATGAAATGATAGTCCATAAGAGTACTGCAACTATTATCATGTGTCAGTACACACTAAGTAGAAGAATTAACGGCATAATTCATGTAAATAAACAAGAGCATGAAACTCTGTTTCAGGCCAAGTTAATTTGAGACACACAAAAGTTACTTTGTTAAAAAAAAGACTTGACAGAAAATCTCCACAGGCAGATTCATCAATCACTGGAGCTTTTAAATGTTGCATTAGCTATAATGGGGAGCAACAGGATGAGCATAGTGGTTTTTGAGAGGAAGTTCCAAATTTGGTCAACAGATGGTGGCAGAAGGCTGTCGATGACACAAAATGTGTTGTGTGTTGCGGAAGTGGTTCTGTGTTACATAAAGGCCAATATATAAATGTCTGCTTCCAGAATATAACGCTCTGTTATCTTTCAAATGTACCACGAAAAGCACAAAAACAACTTCAAATGTTTTGCCCGTACCTCACCACCAGCAGAAGCACAAAATGAAGACTCAATCGGGATGTTTTGCGAGACATTTGCTCGACCTGCTCGATCATTAATTCACAAATATCATGAATAATGATCATGATCTCCGAAACAGCAGGTTCTCCTTGCTGCTGAATGTATAATTGCTCAGACGCAAAGCTGCTGAAGCAAAGAATAAAAAGTTGCGTGTCATGTTGCAGCTGTGCAGAGATGTGCATTATCATCCCCTCTGTCACAACAGGTTTGGTTATATAATGAATTAGAAAGCCAAAAACCAAAGAAAAAATACCATGTACTCAAAAACTCCTGGCTCTGTGTTAAGTAAGCCTTGTGAGAAACACAGAACAAGAATGCTAAGATAGGTCTTTTCTGAATCACCTACTTTTACATCCCTTGGAAATCACTCTGAGCTAAAACCAATATTAATGCTGAAGCTGTGATTCAGCTGCAACACTGGGAGGAAGGAATCATAAAAAATGGTTATTGGCCTCTATATTATTAATGTGTGAGAAACGCCCCGGGCTGCCTGGGAGTTCAGGAACTGTAATGCTTTAATTTTTCCTCCATTATATTTAAATGAATCTTTTATATAACACACTTTCTCATCTTGGCAGAGTTATTTTATCCTTTCCTGCGTTGAAAAAGTCACTTGACTTCAAGCTATGACGTAACACAGACACGCGAATGCACATTACATGCA
This sequence comes from Spondyliosoma cantharus, assembly GCA_900302685.1. Classification (NCBI taxonomy): domain Eukaryota; kingdom Metazoa; phylum Chordata; class Actinopteri; order Spariformes; family Sparidae; genus Spondyliosoma; species Spondyliosoma cantharus. The sequence goes on along the minus strand of OMLP01013052.1, from coordinate 1,284 downwards.
TAGACAAATATGCTTTTCAGTCTCTGGCTGTGTTTGTCTTTCCCCTCCACCTCCACCACCGCAACAAACACTCCTGCACCACCACCAGAACCTTGACTGATTGTGACAGTCATCTGGCCTTGAGCAGCTGTTGTTGTAATGCGCATTCACACCAGCAGGTGGCTCTGCCTCGCCCCTCTCCGATCCACATACCTACCACGCCACTTGCTTATAAGCTCCCATAATGTGAGCACCTTTTAAACATGCAGTGATATCTGATGATGCACGCTGGGAAGGAATGTTGGCCTGATGTGACATCCAGGTGTGTGTTTGCCTGAGATAATAATAATAATAATAATAATAATGATAATAAAAACTGCTGTATCACTGCCTTTGTTAGGGTTTGCACAATATACATATTTTAAATTATTGTTTAAATTTGTACTTCTAATTCTTTCAAATACTTACAGTTATTTATTATAACTGTTTTTAATTGGTGCGCTAATATTGCTGATTGCTGCTGTAATAATGCACCTTTCCCCGTTGTGGGACCAACAAAGGATTATCTTATCTTGCCACAGATGAATACACATGAGTATGTCAAAGATGTGTAACCACAGAAATGTGCCAGACATCTTCTTAGAATCTGATCCAAGAAACGAAGGGGCCACCTAAACATTTGTGGAGATCCAGGTGGACACACACATTTGGTGCAAGGAAGTCCCTTAAAGGCCCATAGTGCAGTCTGTGCACGCACACGTGTGACAGTGTGAACGTGGGATGTAATAGCCGGCATGTTTCTCTTCAGTAGCAACAAATGCAATTTATCTGCACGCATCTCGGTATATATCTCGCAGCAGCATCCCAAAAAATATTATTATATTTATTTTATTTTTTGGCGCGGTTGCATAACTGTCAGGTAGGTTATTATAATGATGTGCACGTTGCGAGTTTTCTCCCCCACCCCTCCGCCAAATCCAATCACACCCTCCCCCATCTCAAGTACAATTACGTGATGGGTGACGTTTCAGCATGCGGAGGAGGGCGCTGGGCAGGGACCACTTGGACCGGAGAGGAGGACTGAACGCGGATTTTCATTTCGGCGCAGCAGAAGCGAAACGCATTGACGGCAGCGGGACCCGGGCGCGCCGTGCTGAAAGCCTGCCGAGCCCCATTGTCTCCAGCAGCTGAGGGAAGAAAAGAGAGCTGGGTTTGACCAAAGCAGCCCTGAGAGGAGTGTCCAAGTGGTAGGCATTGCGGGAGAAGAAGAAAAAAAGAAAAAGAGGGGAAAAAAAGGAGGAGGGG
>OMLP01013051.1:0-10433 GCA_900302685.1 Spondyliosoma cantharus | reverse complement strand
ATATAAGAATTCTTACCTAATACATTCGAGAATTAACTTAAACCATCAACAGAATGTGAAGCAACAGGTTTTTACCTTCATTTAAAAGTAAAATTTGAAATAAAGTAACAACTATTGTTGTGCAAAGATATCCACTGAAGTTGCCATGCTAACCAACTAGCCCTGGCACGTAAACAACACAAACACTCTCTTGGTCCTCTGAGCTCCTAGTCTGGGCAGAGTCCGCTAATAGGAGCGCTACTTGCACAGCTAAGTGAGCTAACTAGAACAATGACGGCTAGCAGCAGTTAGCGGTTACTCTGGCAATATATTGCTCCCTATTTGTTTGGAGAATGAATTTGACAGGTAGCCATATTGCACCTTTAAGAAAGATACATTTTATTCACAATGTCATGGAGAAGTATGACACCACCCACAATTTGGTTGTAAAGTGTAACAGCAACATCTGTGATTGGTGGAGCTGCTGTTACCATCGACATGTTTAAAGCCGCATTCTTGAGTTTTGAGAAAAAAGTGATACAGCTCCCAGGTCCCTCCTTCTTCCTCTCTGCTGCGCTGCAGCCCTGCCTTCAAAGCCCCTCCCCACAGAGGAGCCTGCCATGCACAAGAAGGCTTGTAACCATGGTAACAGAGGACACCAGAGATGCCACATTCAAAAAAACAACAACATAAGCCCTGATTGTTCTATTTCTTATCAATACAACTAAATTACAATGACGAGTGCCTCATGCCGAGTCACTGTAGTAACCCAAGTAACAAACCATATTCCTCACATCGGGTAGACAGAGTTACCAGCTAATCATTACCAGGTGCAACATTCTTGCCATGCTGCCTTTCTGAAGCATGAGTAACGTTATTTCTCTAAACCAATTCAACCACTTCAGAGCATATTGAACTCAAACTAAAAGACACTTGAAAGACACTTTTGCTAACCAGTAGCCATAAAGACAAAGCTAAACACCGGAGTTAGTATACAAGCTAAAAGCTAGATTTAGCAGCAAGCTACGTAGCTCGACTGCAACATCTTATGACTAAATGTGCTATTGCGAGTATTACTGTAACCGCCGCCACCATAATCTTGTGGTTAAAACATAGAATTAAACATACGTCAAGCAGGGCTTGTTACTTGTCCAGCAGAAAAGCAGCTAACTCAGCGTTGCTCTTGAGTCCTTACACATCCCGCAGCTCCCTCCACCTCTGAAATGACGCTCGATATTTATCCGTGTTTTCTCTCTGGCTCGGTTCAATTCTTTCTTTTGACACTGCTTTTCTTCGTCAGACTTCTTATTTCTACTCTTTGATGTGGGCAATGGTGGGGCATTCTTCGGCTCTGTTGTTGCTGTCTGTTCTCCGCCATTGTTTACAGTTTGGGCATGAACGTATCTGACCAGGTAAGAGCAGGCACTGCGCCTGCACGGGGGGAGGACGCTGCCAGCAGCATATGCACCAGAGTGACTGACACTTCTCAGACATTCCCCTTGGCTCTGATTGGTTGTATTGACCCGGGAGCAGTGGATTCTTGTAAATCAAATTAGGGCCACTGGGTGGAGCCACAGACAGTGGATTTTTACACAGCTGACCTGTATTTTATTCTACTGTCAGATTATAATTACAATATTAGCAAATATAACATAATAGTTAAAGACTACAGCGTTTATTACATTTTGGTGAGTCTTTACTGCCACGGACAAGTAAAAATGATAAAAGGTGACCAAAGTGGTGACTTCAGGCCATGACCAGTATTAGTGCTTGTGAGCTGAAAGTCCTTAAAAAGCAATGACTTGCAGTGATTTATTGTCACAATAGCAAAACGGTGAGGGCCCAAATGCTGACACACAGAGGTTGGCAGGTTGAAAACAAAAAGCAAGCTTTAATGAACTGATGTCCAAAATAAAAGATTAAAATCCAAAAGTACGAACAATAAAATAGCAGGCAACAACAACTAGCATCACACAACACATGGAACTAGAGCTTCATGATACTGGAAAAAACTGACATTGCGATTTTTTTTAACCCTGCAATATATATTGCGATATGAAAAACTACAGGAATTTTTATCAGATGACCTGAATATCACTTTATGTTATGCTGCACTGCTGCAATCTTGTGGACAATTAACCTGCACTGATCTTACCTCTTTTTATGAATGTAACGAGTATGGCTTCTGTCTGTGTGTGTTTTAGAGATATTCTTATTGTTATCTTTTATTGCTTGCTTTTATTGTGCTGGGACCTGAGTACATGTTTCGTTCTATCATGTGCAAAAGTGAATTGAATGACAATAAACAAACCTTTGCTCTCCATCTCAAAATGGAACTTTCTAGCTTCATAATTACATTAAGTAACTAACAATGAGTGATAAACAGGTTATTCAACTTTTTATTCAACAACTTAAACCGTTTCCAGCAAAACTAAACATCTTTCTTTTTATCAAAAATGCTTAAAATAAATGATAATAATAAGAGCGGCTCTGCATCAGATTCCTGAGTGGTCCACAGATCCTTGTTTTGTAAATAGAAAATAGATAAACAAGCTTTAATAAAACAATATTAAAATAAATAAATAAATAAATAAAATAAGAGCAGCCCTAAAGCATTCGTCGTACTGAGCTGTGTGGTACCGACATAAATGGTCAAACAAATTAGTTATGTTACCTCTCCTTGTATCAACAGATGCAAGGCACTGTCGACACAGAACGCGTGTTTGGTCAATATCATCCTTCTTGCAGCCGAAATACTTCCAGATAAGTGACGTTGCTTTTCTTTTTGGCACCAAGTCTTCGTTTTCGGCATTTTTACTCGTTCCTTGCTCATTTTTCAATGTTGTTACCAGCGACTCACTCCATGTGCAGGGGCGTGGTCTGCTTCGGCACACTGAATAAGAACACTGTGCAGAGTCTGCATACACAGTGTGTTTCAGGGACCCTTGAAATTGGATGAGTTCATTTGCCTCCTACGTCGCAGGCCCTGCGATGTGACTATTGTGCACACATACATCGCAATGACGATGCTCAAACGATATATCGTTCAGCACTATATGGAACACACGAGGACCAGGGAACAGACACAGGGCACAGTGAAGGAACAACATAGGCTTGGATATAAACTAAACTAACAAGGAGATGAGATGCATGTGGAGAGACACTGGGAACAAGTTTGCTAAAATATTAGTAGTGAAGTAGCCATGCTAGCTAGCTCACGTTACATTGTAATTGCTGATTTGTACATAACTCACTTTTTGATAGACCTCAATGTCACATACCCCCTGCTGATGGCATATAACGCAGTATTATTTTTTTTGATTACTTTATCAAAAATGTAAAGTTGTGAACGAATTGCCAGTGTCCATTCTTTTTTTCTTTTTTTTTTATCTCCATCAGATAAATGGCAAATGTCACTGAGATAATACCACAGAAACACAAGAGGAATCACTACAGCTCAAGATTGCATATTGGAAATGTCCTCTGCTGACGATGTGAAGTGTTCTTGATGGGTTGGCACGTTTCATAGGAGGAGATTTCAGCCACTACTCCGTGCAACTGTATTCTGAGAGGCAAGAGGGCACTGGGTATGGGTAAAAAATTGGAAATAGGATTGAGCCTCCTACAACTTTTACCACATCTTCAAACACAGTGTGTGACACATTTAAAGATCAGTAGAAACTCCTTCCACGATAATTATACCAGAGATAAAAGGAGAACGTTTGTAGCACAACCATGTGTCCTCTATGAGAGCCTCTATTAAGCAGAGATGCTATAGCTGACTGTACTAATGGCCTTTTCATTTGTCTATAGCTGCATATTAATTGGCAGATCGCTGACAGTGACTGCTGCTGATCTTTTTAGACTCGATGAGATAATGATTCTAAATATAAAGCATTTCCACTGTAGGCCTTTTTAAAATGTCTGCACACTGTTAATTAGCTCCCAGTCAATTATGAATGCTACATTTTTGTCAGACAGACGTTATCAGGCATATTGTATTCGTTTCTTTGAGCCTCTTTTATGCAGGAAGGATATCTGCAGTTTTCCTCTTTAGCTTTGGCATCAGAAATGTTTTGCTATTTCATATTAGTTTGTTGATGTGATATCAACGGGCACATATTGTGGTTATCCATTTATTTCCAACACTGGGATCCAGAAAACATTGAAAATGATTTATAGCCGAAGCCTTGCTTTTAGTGTTTGGTGGTATTCTTCCTTCAATTCTAGTTTTGTAATGATATTGCATAAATTTGACAACCCCAAATATAACTTCCTGCTACAGCAACAAAAATATTTCCCCATGAGCATCACCCCTTCATGTTGCATCATATTAAAAATGCCCTTGATGTGATGATGTTGTCTGTGATTGACTTACAATTAAGAGCTTTGTCTGTTTCATGGGAGCGTGCACACCGCTGGCGTGGGAAAAACTCCCAGTCCACCAGAGCCAGCTTATCCTGCCTCACGACAACAGCTTGCCAGGATCACAAATGTTACCAGGTAACCCAAAGATAGCCACACAAAGTTGAACTTTGTGAACTTTCTGATACAGCCTCAAGGTAACCTGGAGCGTGCCCCCATGTCTCAAGTTGTGCTCTCAACAACATCTCACCAAATGTTGTCCAGATGTAGCACCACTTGCTTTGCCTTCAGCAGAGTATTTGGACTCTGGATCGAAATAGTCTCTGAAGCGCACAGCACACCATTATATAGAGACTGTGTTGCAGAGGTGACTCAGTTCTAAGGCAATTACACAAACAAGTTTTAAACTCTAACTTGTGACCTCTATTACATTTTGCCGACTAAGTTTGTCTTTGTTTATCGCAACGAGTTTGAATGTTCCACTTCAAAACCAAACAGCTCATTTGGGTTAATTAGGTTGGCTAGACCTCTTCTCCAGACTGTCTACATGTGTTTGACTGTGTTTGATTTGAATCTCCACTTATCTCTTGTTAGCTCATGTTGCAACCTTTTAGGTCAGGAAAATTACACATTCATAGTTGTTATTGGTACTCAATGTGAGATGCACTTCCTATCATCTGTCAACCTGAGTGGAGGTCAAGTCGGCAAGGATACTCAAACACATCTGTGTGGGAGTGCATAGCCCTGAAAGTTGAACTGAAATTGAAATCATCACTCTCTGTGTTGTCGGTGTTTGGTTTTGTGCACTTATTTGGCAAACACTGTAATAACAAAATGAAAAAATATGACTCAAATGTTTTTACCACTCCTCCTTTTCCAGCCAAAAATGGATGTTGGAATTTCCTAGTTCCTAGAAATATCTTCAACTTCTGACCTCAAAGTGTTCCAGGTGCAAAAACCCGTCTTACTCTCAGCCACTGTTTCAACGTATACAGTACGTATGTGCAAAATAGTTTTTTAAATAAAACAATGTGCAAAAGTATTGCAGTAATTTTTATTTTCTTACAAATTCATTTTGATTTTATGTTGCTGAATTTGCTATAGACGGGATGTTCGGTTGGACCTATGCTGCGTTTGTGTCACATAATTCAAATAAAATGATCTAAACTTGTATATATAAAACAGTGTAAGTATAAGAAAACAATTGAAAAAGATTAACTTTCACTGGAGCTAAAAATGCAGGCTGTGCTTTAACCCAGCAGAACATTATTTGTGCAGAACCTCTTGGATTGAAAAACCAGCTTCTGTTATTCAAACGTGAACTCGATTCGCTGGCAGCAGTGCCAGCAGGAGGAGGCTTTGATAGACCATCAAGGGAGAACAGAGGTTCACTGACACTTCAGCGAGAGACTAATAAGGACTCAGGGTCGAGACAAGAACTGAGAGAAAGTCCCCTCTTCAAACACTAAATGGGTTTATTGGCAGGTTGCTGTCATTCAGCAGGAGGGAGATCGGTTTAAACACCCTGCTGGAGAGACGCTGCAGTGTCACAGTCATTCACAATCTGATTTCTGGGTCTGGGTTCAGGAAAGTGTCCAATTGGGAGTCACTTTGGTAGTGTCTGGTGATAACGAGTGGCGCTGAAGCTTTTATCAGGAACAGACAGATTCACGCTTTAAGCACGAGTCCAAATGCAGACCCCTTTTCCGCTCAGATGGGAGACTGAATCCAAGCCACTGCCAGTACGAGACGTTGGCTTGAGGGTTTACACTTGTTGATGGCATGAAACGGAGAGGGAAAGACAGACGAAACTGATCATGTGAGGACAGAGAATATAAAAGATTGACAGAGAAAAAGACCTGAACAAGGAAAAATCTGTCTAGGTCCACGGCACATTCTGGTAAAAAAAGAGGATAATTGGGTTTTATGGGAAAAGATTAAAAAAAAAAACAACTGTGCGGGCTTGTTTTTGTCCATTTACACATGCTCATCATAAATGCCTGATTTTAATCCACACTGATGACAGATTGTTTTTTTTTCCCTCAGTGTGAAATTCCTGAAGCAACAGACCTTTTTGTTTGCTCAGACACCAAACTTTGATAGTTCAACTAAACCTAATATTTGATGAACCAGGTGAATCGTCATGGGATGGATGCCTGTAGGTGTTGGTTGTTTCATTGTTCTGGCTTAAAAGTGAAGCTTGAAAGTTGCTTAACTTTTTAGCAAGTGCAGAGAATAAGTCTTAAAATAGAATCATGCAGATAAAATTGTGAAAGCTACAGAGCTCATGTCAACAAGTCAATCGCTGTGACAAACTCTGCTGATGGAGACATGTCATAAAGTTGAATGGTTCCGTATTGAACTCTGCATTCGGATTGTTTTGACAAGCTACTATTTCTAGTTTTTTTTGTGAAGAGATTTATATATATATGCAATACAGATTCCCTTATGTGACACAACATGTTTTTTCCTCTCCTGCACCAGAATAATTTATCTTAAAAGTGAAGCGAGCTAAAGGAAGCTTAATGTGGGAACATTTCCTCCAGAAAGGCAACAAATTCACATGTAAGTTAAAATGTGTGGTGCTACTCTTCAGTTTAGTTAAAAGGCAGTTTTTTCTCCACTGTCGCCAATGGAAATGTTTGGTCTCTGTAAATAAATTCATTTCCCAGTATAGTCGGGACCTCCTGTCATCCAGGGGGAAGAAGTGTGATGCACTGGTCCGAGAAGATATGCTGCCATTCGGTGTGGGATTTAAACGACTTAAGCTAGTTTGGTACCTCAAGCACGAGTACTTTGAGCCATTGGTAGCAACTGTGACTAAACACACAGAAAAGCACTTGAAGTAGAAACAGGATGAGCTGAAAGTTAAGCTAGCCAGGGCCGATATTCCAGAAAAAGTAATCATCCATTGCTGTCCTTTCTCAAGCGCTGAAATAGGAAATAAGGTCCAGTTGTGCAAGACTAGTGGACTTATCACTCGGAAATTCTGTGTCCCACGAATGTCATACAACCTTGTTGAGAAGCTAAGGGAGCTCATTGAGTCCATTAACTGGAAATCGCCTCCTTTATTTCACACCATCTTTTGTTTTTTTCTTAATAACTAACTGGTTACTTACCGGTAAATGGGTGTTGGGATATCAGAAGCTTCATTATGTTAAACTGGCATTCATGTCTGCTGCGTTACATGACTTCTAATTGTCAGGGTTAATTTATTGCTGCTCACACCCATTTTTAAGCCCATGCATTATCCTTTGCATAGTGTGGAAATAAAATAAATACTGTCTGTTTAGATTACTTGTAGCGTTGAGAAGGCACTTCGGTAACAACTCTTGACAATGTCCAATAAACAGCAGCAGTTCAGGGGTATTTGGTAACGATTGCCCATGGATCTATCACAGAAATGCTATTCCACATACCTGCTTCCTTTATTCACAGTTGAAAGCTATGTTTGATGTCTGCCTGTGTGCCTGACCTGAATTTGGCATTTGATGGCGCCCGACTGAGCTGTTGGAGAAGCAAGACAAAGAATCTTGAATAAACTGATGGACTAGAGACAGGGAGCAGGGGGGCGGATGTGACTGAATTGTTGATTTTTGAGCACATCACATGGCTAGATAGAGAGATGTAAAGGATGGAGGGAGAGGGGGCAATGCAAAGAGACATGCCAGTGTTGGAAACTCTTGCATCACAGCTGGAAGTCCATCACAACAAAAGAGATGGGGCATTTTTTGAAATGAGCCCAAGGGAGGGCATGGGAGGGGGCATGTCAGAGGAGCATGATAAGTTATAAGATGAGTCGAGGTCAAGTGGATGAGCATGATGGGAATGGGTAAGTAAGAAAAGTTGTGCTCGGCATCTTCAGAAGTCAGCTTTTACATGAAAAACTGTGATTCCAAAAAAAACATGTGCTCTGAGAAAACTCCCCAAACACCAACAGTTATATCTTGCAGCTTCCCTCTTTGCTCTTCTGAATGTGAGTTCAGGTCAGACTGAAACAACACCAACTATTTTTTTAAAGTGACTACACTGTGGTCTTGTCACTACTGAACACCACTACTTATCCTAACTTAATGCCATGTCAAGCCTTGTCAAGTACCTCTAGTCCTCGTCTGAGTGTCTCTGGGGCTGTGATTGGAGTGCCAGGCCAGAGCCCAGCACAGCATAAGTGGCTATCTGGTGCTCCGTTTGGGAACACTTAAGCATCTCCCTCCGCTAATTACGTAGCTCTAATTAGCTTTCGGGTGGAATCCAGTAAATACCTAATTGTCTATTGACATTATGCAATGAGCTGCAACAAAACCCTCTATCTCAGTTACCGGATCGCCTCAACAGCAAAAAATACAGGCTGCTGAAAGTGTCAGTCTTTGGGGTTTGAATTGCTGCCTCAAACACAAGCACACAGTGAATAGAGAATACGAATATTCATATTCAGTATTCCAATCATGACTTTTCAAAGTCAGCAGAGATGTGAAAGACTTGAGTCTGTCAGAGTTATGCAGAAATATTGTCTTTTTTATGCCGGCTCTCTCTGTCTCTGTTTCTGTCTTTGTTCATCTATCAAATCCAAATTAAATGAGCTCTACTGAGGGAAAATACTCTTGTTTGAGCAGTGACAATAACAATATGAAGTTAATGAACGATACTGAATTGTCACAAGATGATGACACAATAAGATGTAAAAATGTTTAACAAGGGGCTTCCAGCATAGAGATCAATGGATTAGAAGATGACTTTTGGAGCTGCTGCAATTATATTATGAGGTATCTGGACTGCAACGCATTCTGATTTATGATTTTACTCAGTTTAAATTTAACCTGTTCGTCCTCCTTGTGTGAGTGAAGGAATGTAGACAGTGTGGAGCTTACAGGTCCAAGGGTCCTCAGAGTCAGTATTCAGCTGTGTGGATGTCAAAGGTTAGCAGAAGACAAGGCCACTATAGAGGACTAAAACTGAGTTTGACCCTCATGGTAGATGGATGGAGATGTTTAAATGTGTACATTTCCAGAAAAGGATAGCGGGGTCATTTTGGGATACAAGACCTAAAGAGTGACAGTAACAGATTTAGTCATTTAGGGCAGATGAGCAGGAGGACAGACCGACTCCTTTTTTAGTCTATTAGACAGGTGGACCCTCAGCCCACCAAAGTAACCAATTAGAAGTAGAGTGGTACAGCCCAAGGGACTTTAAGAAGGCCCGCAAGAGTAGAGATCGGGTGGTGGTTTTTTTAGATTTCTAAGGAAGAAGGATTTCTGATAGAGCAGAGGACAAAGTATTGGCTATAACTTTGTCAGATTTGAGAATACCAGGTAGCTGCCGACCTGGTCGGACACAAAGCTTGAGATCTGTTTCAGTAAAGATTGCTCCATCATTCCACCCAGCCTTGCCTCTGCAGAATTCTTTTATCATCAAACTACACACCGATACCTTTTGAGGAGGACAGCCCAGAAACAACAATAATAAAGATAAAATGTCACAAAAAACTACTTTGGTGTAAGTTCTATCCATTAAAACCAGCAGCACTTAATTAACACAACCTGGTGACCTGTTCAAGCCTTGTGTGACTCCTCCCCCCAGCCAAATAAAGGCTGGGATTCTCTCTTCCCTTCATAATGAGATGGTGGTTAAGACCGAGCTATGAGTGGCATTGAATGAAAACGTGTTACCCAACTGGATGTAGCTACAGGCAGTGCAATCAAAATCACTTGTCACTGTTGCAAAACATAAAGTCCAGCCAACTCCTACACTGCAGTGGCTATGTCCACTCTGCTCAAGGAAGCAGTAAAGCTTAACAAAGAGACCCTCTTGGACTAATCTAATACCCAGTGAGAGTCCTCAGCTCATAATCGCCTAACTACATTATACAGCGAGTCAGACCTTAAAAAAAACTTGCCAAGACTAGTCCTTTATGTCTGAAGTCAGCCCACACAGAGCCTTCTCAACTGACATCCAGCAACAATTGTGTCAATTTTGGAAAATATGATTTGGACGTCCATGTTACACATATTGGTGCTGAGAAGGAGGTTAAATCACCAGAAGACACTGCATTCAATAGAAAACCAAGCAGGTCAGAGAACCGAGATTATATA
>OMLP01013050.1:0-13727 GCA_900302685.1 Spondyliosoma cantharus | reverse complement strand
CGGCTTATCCGTTCACACTGATTCGGTTCGCCAATTATGCACCTCTGATACTACCTCCAGAGGTGGATCAGTGCCGGAGCGAAATTTCACCCCTCGCCACATCTGAAACTTTCACACAGAGGAGGAGGTGGAGAATTGGCGCAGGATCCCCGCATGCAAACAGCTGTGTGAATGGGACTACAGAAGCTTTAGAATGCGACAGGGCTAGTGGGTTAGCATGTTCACTTCAGTGAACATCTTTTGCAACGCAATACATAATGTTAGAACTGTTGTTAACATTCTGTTGTTGATTTTAGTGACGTTCTGAATTTTTTCACCCAGAATTCTTACATATTGCACCTTTAATTACTACACACCAATGTAATTATGTTCTGTAGGCTACTCACGGTGGGCAGTAGTGGCAGACGTAGAAGTATTCATATTGAGCGTTGGGACAGCGGGCAAGAGCGCAGCCAACAAGGTTGGACCTGTACCAGACAACCTGAGCAGAGAAAAGCAGATTAAATAGAAAAGCATGAGTCCTCTTTCTCACAGTTTTCAGCAAAATGATGGGCAAGGTATATGCAAGTTAGTCAGAGTGACATGTGTTGTGTAAACTGTTACGGAGGTGCACCTGTGTGTAGTGTCCGACCACCCCTCCGTTGGTAGATCCGACTCCGTATTGAAAGTCCGCCACCTCATCATACCAGGACTGGATCGCGTTGCTCCAGGTGTTCTTAAAGCTGGACATGTACAGGTTCTCTCCACAGCCGCTAGCTACAGTTACAGAGAGAAGAAAGATACTTAAGAGAGTCCTCTTAAAGGGACAGTTCACCCCAAAATCAAAATACTAGATTGATACTAGATTGTTGATCTAGTTACCCAGTGTTTGAGAGATCAGCTGTAGAAATGTCCATCTTCTCTCGACTAAAATGGAGCTACGCAATCATTATACATGTTTTCTGTGAATTTATCAATCTACAAGTTGTGAAGTTCGAGTTTGAATAGTTTGCATCCACACAACTACGTGGTGGCATATTTACACAAGTATCAGTCTGGTAATTGCTCATAAAATATTTGTATTTGATTTAACCCAGCTAGATTAAAGAAATCACACAATAAACTGACACATGATGTTTCCCTGACCTTTTCCTGCCATTAGATACCATTAATAAAGTGGATACAGAGCCTTAAAATAACACAGTTAATCCATTAGTCTGGATGTAAGTGTGAAGCTGAACATCACATGGCCATCTAAAAAGCTGTATCAGACAGTTTTACGTTCTCATAATAATTAAATGCTTGTTAAACTTGTCAGGTAACAGTAATGCTGTGTAGCTGCTGACATTTTGTTATTTATGGGTTTTTTTAAAATGCAAAACAAAGAGGTGTTATAATGAACTTACTGCTGATCGTTCTGGAGCTGGCAGGACTGTGGTTCATGGAGCAGGTGTTGGCCCATTCCTGAGCGTTGGCTGCAGCCTCATTGCTCCACTTCTGCAGGGAGCAGAGGAGAGAGGAGGAGAGGAGCCATTACACATGCAGCAACTACAGTATATACACCAGAAAATCTCCAAGTGGGGTGTCTGGATAATCAGTTTAATTTACCGATATGCTTCACAAGGGAGAAATTTGTAAAATCACTTCCTGTGAGATATGTTACCATTTCCAACATGTTGCTAGCAGTAGGCTGAACACCTCTTCTCAGGGCATTATGCTTGTTCACAATCGCAGTCTTATCGGAGGAAGAGACCAGGACAGTGCCTAAATAAACACAAATAAGATGATTTTTTTTAAAAAAGAAAGAAAGAAAGAAAGATTGAAGTGTGATGTGAATGAAAATTCTAAATCTTATATATATGAATAATAATTCCAAACACTCACCCTCCTTCAGGTATGGATTTCAGAGATGAGAGAGAAAATAATATAGTTAATGTATCGCTTATTAGTACAAAGAAAATAGATGAATGGATGTTTTAAGAAAACAACAAAACTACAAATATACACACAATTTCATTCCTAGTTGAGAGGATATTTCATTTACTTACTGCAAGGGGCTCCAAATCCTCCGCCAAGGTGCCAGGCACCTGGAGAGCAGCAAAGAGGCCCAAGGCAAACAGGAAGCTCACAGTGTTCATGGTGATGTTCACGACGACCAACCTCAGAGAGCCACAGGTGTGATTTATATACAAAGGTACCACACAGACACGTGATGAATGAACACACAAACTCAATGGCATCACAGAGCGATAGGGTTTTGTCAACGTGGCACAATCTGTTTTGTGAAGGTCGGTGGCTGTGACTCAGGGGTAGAGCCAGGGTTTGTTATCAGAAGGTCACTGGTTCGATTCCCCTGGTCTGCTAGTCAATATCCTTGGGCAAGATACTGAACCCCAAACCGCTCCTTATGTCTTGGTCACCATCAGCGTATGTATGTATGAATTACTGTAAGCCACTTTGAAGCCATCTTTTTTAATGTAAGCTGCTGAGAAAGTGTCACATACAGAGGTTGTGGAAGAAGGGGAAGGAGGGGGAAAGGGTCACCTCTGGACCTCGGCTCTCCCTACTGGTGCGGGGGATCGGTGAAGCAGGGGATTCATCTAATAGTGCACAACTAATGCAATTAGTAGGCTAAAGTCAATCACATCACAAATTGCTTCCAAATAAAGCACATTCAGTTATTACAATATTGTGAATATTAGTGTAATAAAATGTTATTTTGTGCATGATTTGTCCTTATTTTGCGGCCACTGCACCTGTGAAATGTTCTCGATGGTCTATGGGAAGCTGAAGGTTCATGTTTACATTATACATATCTGTTATTTCTTTCATGACAACTCTGATAAAGGGGCATGGAATATGCTCTGTACATTCTCCTTGTGTGTCAAGGTTATAATAAGAGGAACATGGTATCTAAATTAAACTTTGATAATTGAAAGGTTAAACTTAGATTAGGAGCATCAATAAGGTTTGAAAACAGCTCTCTGGTGTTTGACAGCTTTTGAAGATCTTTTTGGAAAAAGCGGGCCTGTATGTTCGGATCTTTTCACATGCTGCTGTAAAATATCTGGGTTGTCAATTTTACAAATGAGGGGAAAATAGTCAGTATAATCACAAATGTGTTGGCAGACTTAATTACCTTAAATGAATAACTGCATAGATTGTGTTATCATAATATATTTACCCAAAGATAAAAGATAACATATATTATCTTTATTTCCAGTCCATTCAACTTTACAGTCCTCAAGGGAAAATGTATTTGGCCGCCAGGTGAAACACAGAACATGTGCATTGTTTTACATAAAACATATTGCAAAAAGATTGGGAAATATCCTGATTGTTAGCAGTTAGCCCAAGGGCAATGGAGGGAAAACCATTGTCTTCATAAAACATGACCAAGTTTCACATACAATTAGTGAATAAAATTAAAGTGAAACTCTTCCCAAAAACCAACCTAGGCTTTATTTGACTCATGTATATGAGTCAAACCTTCAGGTAAATGCATAATTATGACGAAAGAGTGCGAGGTACTGGAAGGAGGTCCACCATTACTCTCTTTCCTGATGCACTCGGGGATCGACACACGTGTTCATGTGTAGACACCCTGGCGACACAACTAGTTTCATGTTGTGTCGAGCCTTCTTAAAAATAGCGATTTTGATGCTAGCTTAAAAGTGCCCCTAGCACTCCCATTGAAAATTAGCTTGCCCGAAAACAAAACTACAGTAAATCTTAAAAGTGACTCTTTCTGCGTAATTATGCATTTACTCAAAGGTTTGACTCATATACATTCACAAATAAAGCCTAGGTTTCTTTTTGGCGAGAGTTTCACTTTAAGTAATCTGTGAGGTCTGGTCCATAGCTTCAAACTCCTCTTGCAACATGCAACTTTTTATACATCCATGGCAGTGTCATAAAGTATAGAAGTGTTTATTGGACATAAACATTTTTAATGATTTTCTAGGAGCTCACAAACTCTGAAAAGCATTTAAAGATATCTTGAAAATGGCCTTTTTGCAACTATTGGGCCTGATACTGGCATAGGTGAGATATGGAGTAAGATATACACGCAAAAAGAAAATCTAAACAGCAATTTTGACTTCTTTAGGGACCCTGGTTGGATTTTCCGTGACAAACACATTCCCAAGTGCCTTTTCTCAGTTGCCTCTCTCAGATCCACGAACAGAGGAGCAACAGTCGCTAATGTTAGTTTGGAAATGGAAGTTGCTTACATTAACAAATGCTTGGCTTCTAACACAACACAGAGGTCCCACAGAGTTCCTTTACAGCCTGGTACCACATTTTTTTTTTTTTTTCATGTCCTGTGTCACTAAAATTAAGAATTGGAAGTAAAAAATGTCCTGCAGTTGAATGACCACACTGATGCCATGCAGTCCTCTGCTTTAATCTTACTTTAATCAAAATCAGCTCATTTGTTTCCTCTTCAAGTCTAGAAAAGGTTATCCGTGTTTATATCTCCTCCAGAATTGGCAATTAAAATACACTTTACTCTTATCAGTAGATACAATATCAGAGGACTGCAACTAATACTAAACACAGCTGAATCAAACACATCACACAAAACATTGCTGCCCTCTACTGGTTCCCTGTGAGGTCTAGAATTGACTTGACTCTTACTGTTACTGTTTTGAAGCCTTTAAAGCTAGGGTCTGTAATGTTGTTCAGAAACACATTTTGTTATACTGGGTGAAATGGTCCTTCTATCCTGAGAGTAGTCAATACATTATGTATTCAGAAAAAGGAACGAAACTTAGTGGAACTTAGTGGAGGTGCCACTTTCAAATCTTGCTGGCTCTCTTGCTGGCTCTCCAGGATCGTAGACCCTAGCTTTAATGGCCAGGCTCCTGTCTATAAACTTAGAGTAATGAGCACATTAAATATGTATTATTTATAGCAATTAAAGTGCTACCCGTGAAAAACAAATCCATTTCGATCAAAGCATGAGGTTACAGCACAGGGATTTTTTTCCCCCTAGTTTTCCTTTTTTTAATCATCAGTCACACAGGATCAGAGGACACACAAAATAAAGATTCAGATATGAAAAAAAAAACAAAAACAGGATGGAAGGAGTGCTGCTCAGTTGTGGAAACTAGTGCCCCTCTGGTTGAGGAGGAGTAAAAAGGCTCTAACAAAGAGAATGGCTCTGGATATATACACTGAAAGCTGCCCAATACCTGAGGCCTTAAAAGTCTGAAAAAGTTATTTTAGGAACTTAAGAAGTGACTAATTGATGCTTTTCTGAGTGTAATTAAATAATTAAGTTTGTGTATGTATATTTTTCTATTATCTTGCTTACTGTTTTTTTCTGTTAAACATACTTAGTCCTCTATACTATTGGCTTACCAGCTAAGACAAGTGAGCACAAACAACCTTATTTCTAAATTAGCCACACCATCTGGCATGACTGGCAGACCCCCAGGAAATTTATAGCCACTTTAGAGACTTCTTTAGTTTATTATATAAATCTGAACAGAACAATGACCCACAAACTTTTGATTCTTTTTTCACTCAAATAAATACGCCCCAAATTTCTACAAACCAAAAGGAAAGTCTGGATAAAGTGCTCACTGCAGATGAACTTATTAAGGCAATCAGTTCTATGCAATCTGGGAAAGGCCCAGGTCCAGATAGCCTTCCCATAGAGTTTTTTAAGAAATTCTCTACAAAAATTGCGCCTCTGTTGCTGAATATGCTTAATGAGTCTCTAATATCTGGTATTCTGGTATTAAAAAAAATAAGGACCTACTCCAATGCTCATCCTACCGCCCTATTTCACTGTTAAATGCTGACGCTAAGGTGCTTTCCAAAGTTCTTGCACTGAAATTAGAATCTGTCCTTCCATCAATCATACATCCTTACCAAACTGGGTTCATTAAAAACCGGCATTCTTTTTTTTAATGTCAGGCGTCTTTTCAATATAACCTATGATAATAAGGTTTCTCTGTGTTCAGAGGTAGTGGTCTCCCTGGTTGCTGAGAAAGCTTTCAGTAGGGTCGAATAATACCTTTTCACCACCCTCTCTAAATTTGGATTTGGCCAGGGCTTTTTATCTTGCACACGACTTCCCTATTCATCACCTTTATCCTCAGTTTGCACTAACAATGACATCTCTGCCTACTTCCCTCTTCATAGAGGGACTAGACAGGGATGTCCTCTCTCTCCTCTTCTGTTCGCTACAGCTATTGAACCGTTGGTCATTACTCTGCATAGTATCCCAGGGTTTAAAGGAATTACTAGATATGGAAATGTTCAGAAAGTATCTCTCTAGCTGATTTCCCCTTTTATTCATTTCCAAGACGACTGAGTCTGTTCCACATATACTAAAGACATTAGAATGCTTCAGAAAGATTTCTGGTTCCAAACTCAACCTTGACAAATCTTGACAAAGCATGGGGTTATTCAATGCAAGCTTCTACATGGTGTATATTGGACCAGGTCCAGACTGTCCCGTATCTATTGCAACATTGATCCACTGTGTGATAAATGTCGACAACATCATGGTACTCTTATTCATATGTTTTGGACATGTCCATCCTTGCATACATACTGGGTTTCTATATTCTCCATTCTCTCTGATGTATTTCAAAAAACTCTGGTGCCATGTCCACTCATGGCCCTATTCTGTGTCTTATCAGATTCCACTAAGTTATCAAAACCCCAATCTGACTTTGTTGCTTTTCTCTGTTTGATTGTTAGACGTCTAATTTTGAGACACTGGAAATCACAACACCCACCATCACATTCATTGTGGATCAGGGATATATTAACAGTTTCAAAACTCGAAAAGATTCGCCACTTAAAGAGAGGTTCTGTATCTAAATTTAATTAATTGTGGCAGCCGTTCCTTCTGCATATAGGGCCTTGACTTACAACCTCCAGACACTTTGTAAGTTTACTGTACATCTACTCTGTGGCCTATGACTGTGAACTTCCTCATGTAACTGTTCTGGTAGGTGCTTTGATGTACGTGTACATGAACAAAAAAACATACTTAGTCTTTTGATTTGAACTACCTAATTATGTGATGACCAACCTGCTCACACTGATGATGTGACAGTTTACCCACCTGCATAGTGTCATGTGGTTGTCTAGACCAATCATGTTACTGCTCACCCGTCTTCATTGATCATATGGCTGACTGTCTGGACTAGGGATTTATCAGACGGATAAATTATTCGCCCAATAATAGAAATATTACATCATCGGTTATCGGCAGATAAAGAAATTAATTTCTTGATAGAGAAATTATATCCAATAAATCTAGCCATTAATGCAAAGCCAAATTGCTTTTGCTGACTTGACAAGTGCCGCATCGACACACAGTAGGTGGTGGCATGCAGCTTTAAAGTTGTTTTGTGTGCAGCCAATAAAAACAAAGAACAACAACTAACGCGCACTCATAACGCTAAACTGCTGCAGCTGTATATAGCTCAACACGAGGGTAAAAATCACAGCAATGGAGTATTAAATAAATAATCTTTGCTCAGTACATCTTAGCCTTTATAACACTCAGGTGTGCAGGTGCATTTATTTCTAAAATATAAAAATGTTAGTTTGTATTATCCATTATTTCATAGGTAATTATCGGTTATCATATCGCCTTGGAAAAAAATCATATCGTGCATTCCTAGTCAAGACCAATCATGTTTTTTTTTTTTTTTTTAACTTAACTATGGACCATGTGTCTGCACTTGTGTCCTTAATAAAGATTGATTGATTGATTGATGTTACTACTAACCCTGCTATACTATCACATGACTGTCTGCTAACCTATAAATGTAAGAACCCAAAAGTGGCCATTTTGTACTGTCCTGATGAAGGTCTGGCTGGAATGCATAGGCATGTGTTTACTGATGTTGTGATTGAACAGCCATGATTCATTAAAGGCTTCCTAGCTCATTACACTCTTGGTGCCCTCAGACAGACTCAACAATTCTGGAAAAATAAAAACTCCAGATGTGCAACAGAATTAACAAACAAGTGAAACACTAAAATATCCCTAACTAAATGTGAGTGGTGTGCGTTTTGGTACAGTGTGTAGGCTACAGTGTGTTCATCTGCTCCCCTCCTGCGATGAACACTTGTAGGTACAACATCCACCGCGCATGCGCAGAGCCGTCGGCCGCGTAGCATTTCTTCCCAGACATCATCACAGGTTGAACTGAACATCCTCTTCCACAAGGAGCGAGCTTCTGCCTTTTATTTCTGCTCCTTTTTTTTTTCCTTCCTCCTCCGCCGCCGCCGCCGCGGTGTGAATTTAAAACAGCACGGAGGGAGCAGAAGCCATAAGATGAAGAAACGCTATGTGGACGCGAACAGGCTACGGAAAATGAAGAAACTGAAAATAACGGAGAAGCTGTCTGAGAGGTAGCTAGCGCCCGCGAGAGCCGCGTCGCCTGGCGGAGGCTGCTTTTGTTGTGGTGTCCGTCTTTGTGTGAATTTCAGCCGTCGTCACCTGTCTGCCTCACACATCTCGTCACTTCATCCGTGTCTCACGGTTTTACACAACAAACCAGTCCGGAGCTGTAATGCGCTCCGAGCATGGCTGAGCTGCGGGGACGGAAACGTAGGAAAAAAACGATGTGATGCGAGTTACTTCAGCCGACATTTGTTTACAGAAAGATAGGAATGAGCAGATGTGCAAGTTAACGTCGGCCCTGCTTCTCCCTCAGGCTGTTACATCTGCTCGTACACTGTCCTCTGTATCCAAGTGACAGCCTCATTTAACGCATTATTCTGGTGTTGGCACAATTTGGACTGTATTCCCTGATTGAACCCGTGTGAAACAGCTCATTTTGCACATAAAATCATAATTTGAAAGCGTCTAGACAGAGTCCAGACAAGAAGAAATGTTGCCTCAGCAGAAAAGAAACCACTTGTTTTTAATTGTGCATTGTTTCACATGAGAGAGGGAATTAACACAGTTTGATATCTTCTAATTTTAAAACCACAAACATGTCTCCATGAATTAGCTAGACAGTCACTGCCCAGTATTTAAAGTAACTTGCACATGTGTCAGCTATGCTAAAAAAACAGATACATTTTAAAAAAAACTGTCATATAAATAAAAATACACTCAATTGGAAATACATGAAGGTAGACTTGCTGTTGTCCTTCCTTCCTCTCTCTCTCTCTGTACTCATACATTTAAACAATGCATTTTTGTTGTGTAATGTTTGGGTGATGTATTTGAAAAGCCAGTGAAGCAAATCAAAACACACTCTTTCACTAAAACTACAAGGCAAAAATTAACTTGCGTAGAGAATCCAAGATGTTGTTGTCATCCCTTTTCTGACCCATCGCACTCTCTAACTGAAATTATTGTTTTTTTTGTTGCACGTTTACTATCTGTTGCCGTTTACTATCTGTACAAATACGCTTCATATAAGTAACATTAAAAAGGGAGATTTGGGCTGAGTGCAGTAGGATGCTGTGGTGCTCCCTCTCTCCTCCAGATGAAATATTGCCATGGTTACCAAACAAAGAAGGGGTGATGTGATAGCAGCCTATGGATGAGCAGAACAAAGGAGCAAACCACAGCCCCTGTTTGGCTCGTGGTCGCCTAATAAAATGAATGAGGGAACAGTCATTGTTCCTCAGCACCTCTACTTAAAAGATTGGACTGCATTTTTAAGACGCAGCTGCTCAATTATAGGTTTAGAGATGCGTATCCGGTTTCTTGTCTTGTATTTGCTGCTGCTTAATGCCTTGGCTTAACAGGCTTCATTGTATCTGGAATGTCTCGACTTGGAAACAGCAGAACTCTTTGTCCAAACTGAACACACCCCCTCGCTGATGTATATTGATACATAAACAGTGATGGATTTTCTACTATTCCCCTGTCTTTGTGCAGTGCGTACACCGTCCTGAAGTTTATGATGATGTGGACGCTGGTGCTGCTGGCAGATTTCATCCTCGAATTCAGACTGGAGTATCTGTGGCCATGCTGGCTCTTCTTTGGGAGCGTGTACACCACTTTCCACTGCCATGGGCTGGTGAGAACCCCTGCTGTGTGATTTCATCTTGTGTGAAGCGGCCCAGATGATAATAATCCCAGAGACTGAATCCAGTGTATCTCTACTGACATCAGTGTATTCTTTGTTTGCAGGTTATCTGTGTTGTTTTTGTCTGTGCTGCCTTCACTCTGGACATCTTTTGTTTAATTTTTGTTCCTCTGCACTGGCTGTTTTTTGTGGCTAGCACCTACGTGTTATTCAATTACATATGGCATACAGGTGAGTATGTGGATTATTGTTTGTTTTTTGCCCACACGTATGGGAAAAATATGCCAAATTCTGTTCTTCTCATAAAGATTAAAGGATAGATTTGCCCCAAAAATGAGAGTTCAGTCATTATCCCCTCACTCTCATGCCAATGGAAAGTCGGGTTGAGTCTCGTACTGAACAAAACATTTCTGGAGCTTCACAGAAAACCAGCGTTTTCCTAAAAAACTGAAGCACATAAAACATCTTAATACAGCTCGTCTGGCATCATCCAAGTCCTCAGAAGCCCAGAGATCCCAAAATTGATTTTAAAACATTTGTTTATTATATTGATTCAAACCCTTGTTGCACAGTTGAGCCCATGCACCCATTTCAGCCCATGCCCACTGTTAGCTTAGCAACTACAGTGAAGATTTTGGCTTAAAAAAGGGTTTAAATAACGTCTTTTTAATGTCGGACAAGCTGTATGGAGCCTGTTTTTTTTCTATTGTACTTTTAGTTTTAAAACAAGTTACTTGAATCCCATCTACTTCAGTTGTTGAGAATGCTGCAACACCGTTTTGCTCCGACGCTCTAGAAATCTTTTGTGGACGACAAACTTCACCTGACTGTCCTTTGCTTTGAGGGTGTGAAGATATCAATTGTTTTTTAATTTTTGGGTGAACCTATCATTTTAAGATGTGTGTTGTAAGCGGATGTAACGTCACAAATGTTAAAGTATTCTTTCTGTCTTTCCTCAGAAAAAGGCATCTGTATATCAACGGTATCCCTTTGGATTCTGCTCGTGTACACAGAGGCGTCACTGCGACTCAAAGACCTTAAAACCTCTCATGCCAACCTGTCTCATCTTTTTGCTGCACACTGGTACATTGATTTAACCCAACTTAAGACCTTTCTTTCTTTCTTTCACAATTCTTTTTATTGACTTTTTACAAATAGTGCATACAGGCAGTGGCAGCTAGGGACAAAAAAGAAAACAGAAAAGAGGTTGTGCACCAGTCAGGGTGCTAGACTGCTACAAATTAAGACCTTTGAAGAATTTCAAGAATGGTGATGTCTGACATAAAATTAATTGCGCTGATTCAGAAATAAACTTTTATTAATCTCCTATGTGATATAATGAAGTGGACTTGATGTTTTTCATCATAGTTTCCTGTTGTCAGTTCACTTTTATGCTACTAGCTGATGACCAATCAAGTATGAATGAAAGAAGTAAAAATCTCTGGATGCACAATATATATTGGGATATTGTGATCTACATTATTGGCTATTTATTTTTATCAGTGAAATTATATCTGATAATTAGAGATGATAATATGGGACCAAATTGCTTTTTATTTCATTTCACTTAACCAGCAAAGCATCTACACAAGTAGGTGACAGTGTTTACTTTTACAGTTGGTTTACAATCCGCTGATAAACACAGAGAAGAAGTGCAGAACGTGATAAAAGTTCTGCAAGTATTCCAAGGTTCTGTACACAGCAAATCATCAAAAAAGAGACGAATCCAACACACTCTTCTGGCAAAAACGTTAAGAAGCCTATATTTAGGTGGCTTTTTCCCACTGAAATTAAAAGCATTGTCAGTGCATGTTAAAGATGAGCTGAGTAGCAACCCACACTTCGTGGAATGTAACTGCAGTACCCTTTATAAATATACAAGACGACTGCACGCACCTCATCACGTCTTGGCCTGTCTGACCTTCAGGTTTGCATAAACTACAGTTTAGAAACCTCTTTTAAAATACAAAAAATGTGTAATTATCCTTTATCTTATTGGTATCGGCCATAAGAAAGGGGTAATTATCGGTCATCTGTAATTTCTAAATAATATCCATATAATGCATCCCTATGAAAATAAATAGATAACGTATTGATTAATAATAGAAATCTGTTAGCCAGGATGTGTTTGTATCACACATTCTAACTGTGTTTTTTCCCCGTTGTATTCTCATTCAGCATTGGATATCCTGTAGTGTACCTGGGGTTTTATGCCACCTGCTACTTCACCAACATCTTTAAGTTGCGCATACAGAAAGCAGTGCAGAGTGAGAACGACTTCCACATGCACCTCCTGCAGCACTCGCTCCCTCCAGGCCTGCAGGTTTACCCCAAGACCGGCACAGATGGCAGCAGCAGTGAGTCTTCTGCACCACTTCCACTTATACACACTTGTTTCTGCCATTTTTCACAGTCTGCAGGATGATTCTAATTTAAGTTTATTTGATCCATGAGATCAGAGAGTTGAGTTTCTGCAGGCGCTGCTCTTGTGTTTGTGTGATCATCACTCAAAGTAACCGCTCAGTGCTCTGCTGTTTATTCCAAATGAACAATGGGAAAGATTTGCCAGGAACATCGTTTATGAATGCAAAAGATTATTATACTCTTAATGCATCAGTGAAATCCTCTAGATTTAGAACCTCCCTTATTTTTCATCCAAGTGAAAATGGTGACAGAACTCACATGGCAGCAAATATTTCTCAGACAACACAATTTATTTTTTCCTGGGATCTGCAATCTTGAACGTGGACCCAAGTCCGATTTTTTTTTTTTTTTTTTTTCAAAGCACAATTTGTGGCAGAACGCAGACGTGAGTGTAACGTTATTCTGGCAAACCTGTGGATAAAATATCTGCAGTGTGGAAATAACTTAAATTAGAAAGCGAAAGCAGTCCAACAGCGACATGTAACATCTGCAATAAGACCGCTGCGCGGAGGGGTAACAAAAGAGCTGCATTTAATACTACACATTTGGTAAAAAACAAAAACACTCTAAGTTAAACAACAAGTTCACTCAAGCAATACAGGCAAAGGCACTGAAGCAGCAAACACTCTCGGATACTTTCAGAAGGAAATATCCTCGAGACAGCGACAGGTAATTAAATTAATCGCTCTGGATAACCAGCTCATCTCCGTGGTAGAGGATCAGGGTTTTCTTTGTCATCTGGAGTTTTTGAATCCCCGGTATGCCCTACCATCTCTGCATTACATTACATTGTGCCGGTATGCGCACTAGTTTCATGGGTCTCATACAGCAGAGCATGAAAAAACAGGCAATCGAGGAGATGCTGAACGCGTGTGAAATAGACGAGCAACGCGTCCACGTCATTTTATGTGACAACGTAAGCAATATGTAAAAAGCAAAGGATGATATGGAGGCACCAAGCATGGGCTGCGTCTCACACACACTTCAGCTGGCTGTACACGAGGGTCTGCTGTCACAGTGCAGCATCACAGACTCACCTGCTAACACAAGGAAGGCTGAGGCCAATGTTGCAATAGCATATGTAGAATAAGAAAGAGCCATATGAAAGTATATACTTTGTTTCAACAAAATAAAAAACCTATTAAGGAACAGCTTGGATGCAGGTACTTTTTCTTAATGCAGCTGTATTATCCAGGCTAAGTATCGGATCGGGACTTGGTATCTGCATTTACTAAATATTAAAAGACTCGGATTGGGATCGGGGTAAAAAAAAAAACCTGATCAGGACATCCCTAATAG
>OMLP01013049.1:0-10680 GCA_900302685.1 Spondyliosoma cantharus | reverse complement strand
CACATACATACATACATACATACATACATACATACGTACATAGGAGCTCATTCAGCAACGGCGCCTTATGATCGCCTGCCATACGTACATGTCACATGCTGCTTTCATCCACATGCTCCCTCCTCAAAACGCTGTCTGATCTGACTGCACCTGTGTCAGAGCCTGTCATTTTGATGTATTTTTAAACACTGGGCTCGTTTGAAAAAAAGGCAAAACACAAGACAAAACAACAGTCACTTGATTTAGCAGTCACGAACAGAATAGCGCAATGCATCCGCATCCGAGTGACGGGAGTCTTAATGACTTCTCTCAGATGAAATGGATGAGCTTGCATAGGAGAAGCTCATTCATTTCGGCGCCTCAGGTGTAATCAGTGAGCGAGAGCCTCCAGCAATCTGAGGGAACAGACGCTTTTTCCCGTCAGATCGAATGTAGAAACATTTACAGGATAAAACACAAATCACAGCTCCGGCAAATTCTCACCCAGAGTTGCCACGTTCGCCTGATGCTACATGAATCCTCCTTTATTTATTTCATCCTGCTATGCTTAATGTGTGTGGGCCTCTTTGATTTTAACTGTTGTAAATCAATCTGTCCCACTTGAGTTTAGAAGATCAGGACGAAACCAGTGATTTTAGATTTTTTTTTTTTATTCCGCCCTCCCTCCACACCTTTCTAGTTTAATCTTTTGACAAGTGGGATGAAACAGATAATGTGTGATTAATTAGTTCAACAAATCTTTGAAGTGTCTTAATTTTTTTTTTTTTCCTCCTCAAATCACCCTTAATTGAAAGGGTTTGCTCACGGTCTTAAACACCCCTACCCTTCGTTACAAAAAAACCCAGCTTATCCTTGCGAGAAGTTTGTGTCGTATGTGATAAAATGGAGGGCTGCTGCTTTCTTTGAGTGATGCCAAGGATCTGGCTGAAGGCAGATGGAGGCCAGGGGTGTCAGTTCTGCTGCAGTATGGAGCTGCAGCTCTTAAAAAGAAAGCATTCTCGCTCTCGCTCACCACTACCGTGTCTGGATGGATATGCCAATAATCAGACAGTCACCTTGGTAATAAGGACAAAATAATGCCATAATAATGGGCAGGAGCAGCGTGGCAGGACTTTAAAACGCAGACTCTACAAAGGTGACTCACCAGACTGTTTGTTTTCACAGCTTTGGGTAATTCTGGCTTTGTATTCCTTTAATGTAGGGGAGAGGGGCAGGGAGGAAACCATGCTAATTATCCTTTGTCCTTTATCGTAATGGCCTTTCATCATGAAACACCCTCTTAATTTCTCTGCTTTCCCCGTGGCCAGTTAAATCATTCCAGAGGAGGAGCCTTATGCATACCATGAATGTACAAGTCTGTATCAGCATGGACCTACTTTCTCCGCGGGCTGTTGGAAGCTCTTGTTAACCTTAACGCAGCGCAATGCACAAGACAAGTGAAGTTTAGAAATGTGAAAATAAAGAGTGGTCCTCACTAATGTTAATTTTTAAATGTCATTCCGGTTTTTACATTCCTTCCATGTGAGTGCGCAGAGCTACATGGGGATTTTATATGCAATCACAAAGCATTTAAATCAACAGCGAAACACTATTTTAGTTTTTAATCGCCTGTAAACAATGTGGATGACTTTTAAATATCATTAAAATCATAATTTTTGTTCAGATTTGTTGAGCTGTATTTGCATTCATGCATTATTTGACTGAACTTTTATCATTTATACATATAATACAGAGCGACTGTCTGCTAATGCTTTGAGGTTTATTTCCTGCAAAGGTGAGCAGCACATCAGACATCAAGTCTTACCTCATCATGTGCAGATGCTGGTCACATCAGAGCGCATAGAGGCGGCATAATTAACTTGTTTGTGAGCATATTAGCAGTGGTTAGGATTGACATTTACATCCCGCATTGTGACATTTGATCAAGACACAAGGGCCAATCTGACTGGGATGAAACACAAGTTTTAACTTGAAGATGTTTACAGATTTTCTCACAGTTGATTCATACGGTTGCAGTAAGTAGTGATCTTTCAGCCACACGGAAACCACTATAGATAAATATCCCTTTGTAAAGTTGGGGAACAAAAACATTAGTCCTCAGTTTTTACCTACAGTTTATCATTTTTTTGTTCTGTGTCGGTTGCAACAAAGAAAAACATTCTTTTCAGTTTAGACCTATCTGCACAGATGGGTAGCCTTGTAAAGAAATGTATATGAGAACTGTGGGACATGGTCTGTTACACTGTATATTATGTTCAAATATGCCTCTTTCATATATTAAAGGATTTATGATAACAGAGGTGTGTTTTTCTTTTTTATCTCAAGCAATCACGGGCAACAAGTGCATTTACTCTAGTGCTGTATTTACAGATTTAACTTAAATACTTGACCCTGTTTTATACCTCTATTACACTGCATTTCAGGGAAATAAAGTACGTTTTACTCCTCAATACATGTACTGTGTACTTGACATCTGTGGTTAGTGATTATGTTTCAGATTAAGATTTTACATATCGCACAAATGATTGGCTCATAAAATATGATAATCTGTTGTAGCCAAAAAGTAGATCGAATCTGTGCCACAATGAGCGGCTACAAGGTGCAGTATGTAATAATTGGTCACCTGTTGAATTCAGACTCAAATTGAATAGGGGGGAGCCTGTCACCAGCATAGCTGGTGACAACGCTAGCTGCTGCTAACTGTGAGCAGAGTTAGCAGTGGAGTTAGCAGTGGAGTTAGCAGTCTGGCCTGTGAGCTCAAAGTACTGGGGACTGTTGGTGTTTACACCGCTGGCCATGAAGCTCTGGACTGGTACCGGCCATTGCTAGCTGGCCAGCATGCTCACTTCAGTAGATATCTACACAACACAATACATAGGCGTCAGATTGTCAAACCTGTTAATAGCTTGACAAATGTCGTACGTTTTTGTGTATCTTTTTAAACACATTTCATACATATTGTATCTTTAAAAGGTTACTTTTATTTTAATACAAAGTAATAATATATCGGATATCCAATTTGACTTCTGATATATAATCACAGGATTTCTACTTGTTGCATCATTTTGTTCAACACTTTTTTTTTACGGATCTGAATAGTTCTTTCATGAGGAGGGAAGGTCTCAAGATGCTGACACTGACATTAATTGTACCAGTTTCACTGGAATGTTGTTTGTAAAGTTTACTGTAATTAGAAAATGCTTTAATTTTATCATATTGTGGATGAGTCAGCCAATAGAGGGAGACAAATAGTGACTGTTCACTGACACTGACACTGATACACTTCAGCTGTGACTTCATCTTTGAGACCTGGCAGGCAGCAAACATCCAATGCCAAAAAATAAAGATATACTAAACAAAGCATTCAGACAGCACCAGCTTGTGTATTATGTTTTTTTTGTTTTTGCCATTAATGGCTTTTGGAGATCAGCTAGAAACTATACGAATCCATCCAACAACCTGCTATTACAGCTCTGCCTTAAGATGTCGAGATCAAAGAGAATACATTCAACTAAATTAATCCATCAACTTCAGAGGCTATTGACATTTTTCTTCTACCATGCATCTCAAAGATGAAACACTCTACTTGAGCAGCATGAACAAAGTGGAGCAGTTTCCTTGACAATGAACGAACGACTTAATGGACACAAGCTTCAGCGCTCTTATGGCCTTTGTGTTACAGTTTGTGGCCACAGGGAACAGCAGTGGATGATCATTTGTAAACCTAGCCAGCCTTGAAAATTTATGAATTTAGTGTCGCACCTGTTTACATAAAGCATAGGGCTTCGCGGCCGCAAGGACAGCCACTGCAGCTGAGCTTTATCCTTCTTGATTTGATTTAAAGCGGCTGCTACCATGAGCATTATCTGTCCAATAAAAAAAGACTGGCCTTAAATTTTTATCTGCACAGGAAACATCATGTACAGTAAGCAGCCACAATCAGCTTCCATTTATCCGCACAGTTCATCATTTAAACCAGTCTGATTGATATTATTTATAGAATGCAGTTCAGTGATATCACTGCTAGATACATGGTCCTTCCCCTTTGTAAAGGAAGATTAAAAACTGTACCACGGATCTGCAGGGCCACACCAGATTCTGCAGTCTCTTTTACTTGAGCTGGTGCAACTGTTGCTTCACAAGTTTATTCTGCTCTGTCACAGAGCACAATCCATGCTAATGCATCTGACCCCGTGACCACAGTAGATAGCTTGTATCCCACATGTTAAACTGGAACCTTGTCGTATCCGTGTATATCACATAAAAGATGGCTGGAGCTCCAGCAGTCATAATTGAAGCCTGAATCCACGCGCTGGCGGTTTGTTGATCTGTGGTGAAGTCAGAGACCGGTTTGTTTCTTCTTTCTCTTGAGGGTGTAATCTTACCTAAAGCCTGGATTAATCTCATCATCTAGTCTGTGGTTCACTGAGCACGCTGATGTGTGACTCGAGTGACTCCAAAGAATTTGCTTGAATACCAACTGTGCTTTGAACGCTTCAAATTAAGGTAACGATAGGGTAACCATTCTTGTTCTTTATAACATGAATTATTTATTTATTTATTTAATTTATAAGTGTTATTAACATCATAATAAATACATTATTGTTAGATTACTCGACATTTCGAGCACTTATAAGAAACTATAGACTGCTTGAGAATGTATTTCTTATTATTTGTTTACAATATCTTTACAATACATTTATTGACTCCAGTGAACCATTACTAAGCTTTTTCGTTGCTTTATTAAAGCAAAAGCCCACCCAAAAATGACAGTTCAGTTATTATTTTCTTAGCCCAATGCCGATGTCAGGTCGGGTGAAGTTACTCAGTTCACAAAATAGCGTTGTAGCGTTCTCCATAACAGCTGAAGTAGATGGGGACTTGTTAGTAAAAAAAAAACATATGCCCAGAATCATAACAATGTTCTGAACAGCTCGTCCGATGTTAGCCGAGTAATCCTTTTTAAAGCCGAACTCTTCACATTTCAATGTGCATTTATGAGCAGTTAACTATGCACTTATCAATAAATTAGGATTTTTGCAGTTGCTGTTGATCTAAAGCAAGAGCAAATTTTCCGTACAACTTGTCTGGTATATTACAAGTCTCCAGAATCCCAGAGATCCCAAATTAATATGAAAAGATGATAGTTACTTTTTAAAGCTGAAATCTGCACTGTAGCTGCTAAGCTTTAAGCGTTAGCGCGCATCCCATCTCTAGCAGGTACACAAGCTACAACTACATGTCAAGGGTTCTAAGTGATTTTGGAGTTCGATATTTCGTGAGACTGGACGATGCCGGACGAGCTGTACGAATCAATTTTTTTTACATTTTAAAACAAGTCTCCATCTACTTCAGTTGTTTGGGAGAATGCTGCAACACTGATCAGCTGTAAAGCTCCAGAAATGTTTTGTGGACTACAAAACTTCATCTGACTTTCCATCAGCATGGGGGGAGGAGATAATGCCAATTGCATTTTTTTCAATTGCCTCATGCCAATAAAGCCATTTGAATTGAATTGAATTGATAATGACTGAATTAAAATTTTTGGATGAACTGTTCCCTACATATAAGGTGTTACTCAAATGGTGATCTTGAATGCATGAATTATGTGCAAATTTCAACAGGCTGTGCAAAGTACTCTTTCCTCTTCTTTTTGAAAAAGCGGTTTTATTATTTTCCTCTCAAGACAATTCAACAGAAGTACAACGGGGGATGAATAATACATACAGCCTTCCTCTCATCCACCTCTGTCCGATGCCCATCCACAAAACATCAAACCCTGTTCCCAACCCTGCTGGACAAATAGAGACCTTTTCTAGAAGATGAGTTCCTGTAATGCAGTAAGCACAATAAACAGAAACTCCAATTTGTTAAATGGTGATGAAAATAAAGCACATATAATCACGTATCAATATAGCGAGATACTACAACATGTTAAGGTAGCTTTAAAATATGTAATGGAAAGATTAATTATGTGTGACATTTTAACACACACTAGTCTTCAGAATAATTTCAGATTTTTTGTCCCAGGTCTGGCTTTTGTTTCTTTAATGTCAACTAGAAGGCAGCCTCCGCCTTCTGCTTCTCCAGAAATAAATACTCAATTGTCTGATCTCCACCGTCGGGGTAAGTGATCCCATGAGATGCTTTTCAACAAGGCTTTCTGTCATCTTGGAGAATTGTAAGAAGTGACTGAAGTGCAAGTAGGATGTGGTATATTGATAAAGGTCACGCTTTATTGCCAGAAAGCATCAAAACCATGTGACAAAGTGTCTCGCTGATATCCACGGGCAAGGCGCTTCTCCATTTAGTGGCTGGATTGTAAATCAGTCCTTTGTTTTGAGTTGGTGGATGTGAAAACTGTATATATCAAGAATGTGTCTACTGAGGTGAGGTGGGAGTGAATCATTCTTATTTCTATCTTTGCAAAAAGGTCACACACGCTCGTTTGCACAGTACAAAGCACAACAAATCAGACTCATCCAGTGTCATCCAGCCTCATAGCTGCTCTGACAGTTGTTGAATGTTCTGTCAAGGTTAAACCTGGACCACCTACAGCAACAGAGTGCTCATTCTTCTTCTTTATAGCTGCTTTTGTGTCACATTTTTATCATAAACCATCCAAATAAGTTTTCTTTCCTGGTTCACATCCCCTGATCACTACTTCAAAATGTTTTTTTTTTTCTGTTTGGAGTGTCTTTATGTGTTATATGGGTTTTTTGAAGTGGGGTCATATAAAGTACATATCTATAGTCGGTCTGTTCCCTACCGTAATTGCCGATCAGCGCAGCCTCAGTTTGGAGAAGCAGAGAGCCGCTCCAGCCCAGACGCTCAGCTTTGTACTGCAGTGAACGGAGTCCAGATGAAAAGCGAATTTTAACCCCCTAAAACAAGGCCCACCTAAAAATATATATATCAGTTCAAGTGTACGTTGTATAGAGAACATTCACACCGCTTTACATCGCCGTCAGACCGCCCTTTCTTTAGGCACATTTTAGCGCACCTGCGCAACAGGTGATCTGCGAGCGGCCAAATACAGTGCGAGGCCCAGTTGCGCTAATGCGTAGGTTCTATGGTTGAGAAAATGTAGTGCCAAAAGAGAGGGCGGTCTGACGGCGATTTAAAGCGGTGTGAATTTTCTCCGTTTACTGCAGTACAAAGCTGAGCTCCAAACTGAGGCTGCGCTGACCGGCAATTACAGTAGGGAACAGACCAACTATAAATATGTACTTTATATGACCCCACTCAAAAAAACCCGAACTATCACTTTAAATCCTTGGAAAAATACTTTGAAAGCGTAGCAGATTTGAATTACAGCAGAGAATCAACAGTAGAATAGAAATACATAAATAAAACATTCCTTTCCTTGTATGGCCCAAAACTGTGTGAAGTTCCCTTTAACAACATATGGAATGACTAAAACAAAGAAAGAAAAAAGAAATAATTTAACTACTTTAATCACTATGGAAATAAATGAATGCATGGAGTTGAACTTTCAGCAAAGTACTGTAAAATGTAGTTACAATCAGTTCAATCACTTGTAGTTCGCTACTGTCCAATACCAATTTGATTTTGCCTTTGGATATTAAATATCTTTAAGTTTAAACTTGTGTTAGTGTCAATAAAGAAATAAACATATCTGTGTTTATATTTTGAACAGATTGCACCACACAGATAACCCTGGCTCACAGGGGAATAAACGATACACTTCTACTTTGACTTGCAACATTTGGTGCTTTATAGTAATTGATAAAAAAAGGGCCATATTTACATTTGATGAAAAGCATGGAAGGGGATTATTTTTCAACCCTGGGGAACATATCAGAGAGGCTGGAGGCAAATCTGTTCAATATATAATACTTCACAGATATTATTATACTGAAGACATTCAATAGAATATAATGTAGAGAAGAACATGCAGCATGTATGCAGGCATTATGGGAATGTCCCAGGGTTTCACCCTTGTGGAGGAACATTCTGGATTATATAGCTAATTGATCAGAAGGCCACGATTGTGTCTGATGACTGCAGAGCCACAGTTAAGTGAACATGCATTAAGTTACAGTAGTAACCTGTGCTCGGATGATGCAAATGTGTTGGAAGGAACCTAAAACCCCTCTAATGAGTATGTGGAGAGTTCACATGAGGGGATTTATGGCATGTGTAAACATGTTGGGAAGACTGTACTGGGAAAATGATGCAGTTAATGAACAGTGGGTTCAAACAATCGGATCATATACTGATGGTCTGGTATAGTAGCCGTACATTTGTAATGTGCTATGTGCTAATTTGGCTAAAATATGTGTTTTTGTTCATCATGTTATTGTAATCTGTCAATGTCAGTCAGATTACCTGCCTCTTTGTTTTTATTCGTCTTTTGTCCATTCTCTTTTTGATGTTGGGCATATAAAAAATTAAATCAAAAATAAAAAAAAACCTTTCTAAAGGTGCAACTGCAAGAAGGCAGGATGGCAAGAAAATGCTGCTTGACAGTTTTTACTTTCTTGACAGTTTTTTTTTATTTGCATGAGGCCAAATGAGTACATTGATATACATCTACTTATTAAAATGCAGTTATTAAAATGCTGACTTTACGTTATGTGACAACATTGATATTTTATTGATATTTACATTGATATTTTAAAAACATTGATATTGCTACTTCTGCAGTTATTAAAATGCTGCTTTTACCATCCTTTTTCAGTAGATGTCACAGAATGGCACGCGTAAAGCTGGTCTGTTCGGACAGCTTCTCCTAGTGGTGAACCTTTAGCCTGCTGACCGTGAATGAGTGCGTTTAGAATGATAGTATTGTACATTTTTGCAGTCTCTGTGTTATATGAATGCCTGCTTCTTCTGTGCGTGTGTTTGAACTGTTCAGCAGATTTTGATGACGTTGTGTTGTTGACAGTTAATATGAATGAATCCATCGGTAACAGAAAAACGTCTTTGTTTTGTTTATTTGTTTGTCTCTCTGTATGTTTTCTTTTTCTTTCCTTAACTGTGGTCTTTATTGCCTTCTCTTTCCGTAGATGTATATCAATGTACTCATTTGACCTCGTGCAAATAAAAAAAGGTATTGAGACTAGATGTGGATAAACAATCGGACAAATAATTTATTCACTTATTCTCTTACTAACTCACAGACTCTGCGTAGCTCTGCGGTGGACTCTTAAACCTCTCTAACATTTGTCTGTTGTTGAGTTTTTACTCTGCAGAATTAATACTGAGGCTTCCTGTGCTTTGTTGCTGCATAGCTATGATCATGTGGATGACAGTGGGGAATAGGGAGGGGGATGCAGCCCTGCAATGTCTGATTACATCCAGGCTGAGCAGCAGAGTTAGATCCACACAGTTTGTAATTAGCCATTTAAAGAGTACAGCAGACTACACGAATGGTCTCAGTTTGACAGTCAGAGAAGAAAAGCCGCTTGTTCCTAAGTGGGTGTCACTCTGATTCACAGGATATTTTGAAAGATTTTTGAATTCTGATTTAGATTAAGCATGTCGTGTTAAAGCTTATGCAACATAAATACAATCTGTGCTGGACATAACTTGAGCAACATCTGAGTCTTTCGCCTCTCGTAAAACACAAAATTATCAGAGAGATCATAACACAAATATGGTAAAATACAGAAATTCCTTCCTATGGTTCATACTGGATCAAAAACCACAGCTTTCGAGTAGTAATCCACCGCAGAGACACCAGTTGATCCTTATAAGCATCAATCTTCTAGGAACACCAACTCGTATAGTGGCAGTGGGAAAGGTTCCTGTGGTTGGATGAGGCCCGTGTCAGCCTCCAGATAAGGCTTTTAGTCCCGCTAGACTGGACTGCAATTGATTTTATTGATGTGTTCTGGGTTGCACACTATCCCTGCCAAACTGTCAAAGGCTCCCTTTCAGAAGCAGGTGACGTCACATCTGCGTCAGCTAACTTGGATAACTTGGACATCACATGACAGTACTCAGCTCCTCTCGTTTTATGTGGTGTGTGTTAAAGGCGCTCTTTCAGAGCAACTAGGGCAGAGATGGAAGGGTCCGAGGGAGATAATGACACATACAGATGTTGCTAGAATTATAAATCTTTGAGGAATCTGGAAAAACATGAATACACTTGATCTTTGAAGTGGTGTGCTGGTTCCTGTTTGTTATTAAATGATAAGAACTGCATCATGTTCGTTTTCTCATCTAGTGTGAAAAAGAAAAAAATATTTTTAACTGATCCTTAGAGTTTGTATCCCACAGTGATCCATAACTCCATATTAGCAGACAGTGGCCTCCTCTTCGACAAGACAAATAGGCACAGACATCGAATGATGTCATGGAGTCTGAGCTTTGAGCCATTTGTTGTGGTACGACAGATCTGATTGGTTGATGGTGTAATCGAATGAGTTTCTGTAATTACCAGAAAAACAGTGATTGAATCAGAGACCAATTTAATTAATGGCAAGAGGGATTGTTGCCGCAGCACAAAACTCACAGCAGTGCTCTTAATCTGCCGCCACCTCAGTCACAGAAACGTGCTGCGGGGTTAAGTTGAAGGAGAGAGTCTCTCAGGTCAGCCATAACTCACCGCAGTGGCTCTGCTTTAAAGACAGAATCACACAGGAGCTAATTGCATGTCACCCATTTTTAGCTGGAATATTTATCTGCGCTATATATATTTATAGTGCCTTC
>OMLP01013047.1:87109-98086 GCA_900302685.1 Spondyliosoma cantharus | reverse complement strand
GTGACCGCCAGCTCACCTTTCCCAGGAGTGTCATGTTGCTGGCTTCAGGCCCCGGCTGTTTGTGTCTCAGTGCGTTTTCCCCGGGTGTGTCTGTATGTACAGTACGTATGTGTCTTGTATGTGTGTTCAATCTGAGTGCCAACATACACGATACTGCACACTCCCGTTGTGGATAAATGAGGCTCAAACTCTCTCTGTAGATGCAAAAATCTCCTCGTTCTGAAACCTGCTAGTTTTCAGCTCCAATTCTGTAGCTCCAATTTATGTATCCCATGATGGTTTCCGGTTAAAAGTTTGAAGGGTGCAGCGCAGTTAGCGGTTTGGGACAGCCTGTACCCACACAGCTGTAACACGGGCTATTATTGCATCCAATAAATATGATGAGGCACACTGGAGAATTGGTACATTTAATGTACACTACCTCCCAAGCCTGGTGTGCTTTTTCATGAAATACTGCTTTTTCACATGATCCTCAAGTGCCAAACAATGTACGACAGTAATAACTTTTAGTGTGTGTAAGCCAGTGGTGTGGGTTGCTGTGATCAGATTACATTTGTCTGTAATGCAGTAGTGTAACGTCTTGCCGCTCATTCAGTACAGCCGCAACAGTTAGCAAGGAATTAGCCGTTACTCTGCTGATGTGCTTCTCCCCATTTGTTTTAAATTGACCTTCGGGGGGGGTAGCCAATTCTTACATACTGCACCTTTAACCATGATTCTGTTCAGGTGCACACTCACCCTCAACATATTTGGCTATGGTTTGCGTGAGGGTCTGAACACTGCTGGGGAGGTTCCAGGGATCCTGCTTGACGTGGAGTCGCAACTTTTTGGTGCAGTTCACCTTGGGCTCCATCTCCTGCTGAAACTCTGGAACACACACAGACATGCACAGAGAATTGGCATAGTGGCGGTATTTTAGTGTGTGTGCAATAGTTATGGAAACAGCCTTCTAATGTCAAACTCTGCAGCACATACATCATTCTAGACAGTCAAGCTCAACCATTCAACTGTAGGAACAAGAGGAAAACATACTTTCGACTGGAGGGGGAATTGAAATAGTGAGGAAAGAATAATAAACATTTTGATCGATTCTCTGTTCTCCCTCTTCTCCAGCTCTCTTTCTCCCTGACTGTCTGTTAACTCTGTTCACAGATTTTTATTAGCATAATAAAATTTCCCTTACTTTGCTAAAAACACTTTGAGCACATCAAGCTGTTCAAAACTATAACACACTTGAATTATTCATCAGATTGATTAATCGGTCAACAAAATATTTCAGCCAAAGACGATCATCAAAAAAAGATGACAGAGGCCAATTAATTATTACACTCTCATCATCTTTCACTTTTCATCCTCTATTCCCGCGTTACATCTCAGTTACTCTTCATGTGTCTCTCTTCACATTTGTGTCATTCTTTCATCTCAATCTCTCTGAATGAAATGATAAAAAATTATGGGTCAGACGGACCTGCAAACAAACAATATTGTTCTGTTTTATAAGCGTATCCCACATGTTCCTTGTCTTTGCATTGGCAAAACACGAGTCTAAAAGGTCTGTGAGCATGGCGTAACCCCTCTTGAAACTTAACAGAACAGCTTGTAATAAAGTTTACTTTGCAGACAAAAGCAAAGAAGAGATCTGTGATAGAGCGGTGGCTGTTTAACAGAGGCTTCAAGGGGGGTTTGGAGCCTGTGTTTGTGTGTCTGAGGGTGACGGAGAGAGTGAGGGATCAGATGCAGGAATGCTCCACTTGTTAGATAATCCTATTTGCTCTGTTATCAACCACACACATTACTGGAGTGGAGATGGATCAGCTTTGATCAAGGCCTCCACATCCCTCCTGAGGGCATTTAAGCGCGCGCGCACACACACACACACACACACACACACACACACAAGGGAAGACCTATATTCCGTTCAAGCATATCCGCGCTCACTGGAAGACAGCCTGAGATGAGGGGAGTCGTCCTGCCAAATGGGTCGGGGTGTGCAGAAGCTTCCCTCGTCCAAACATACAAAATAATCTGCTCCTCAGCTTTTAGTGCTGATCACACTCTATTAAAGTGACTTTCAAGATCATAAAATAGGCAAAATTGGTTCATATCAGGGCTTATTAAAGTCTTACGTAGCACACTACAGACCACCACGATGCAAAACATACAGTTATCATTTGAGCAGAGTCTGGGAACCATGAACAGCAACACAAGACAAAAAGCAAACAACTGTTTTTAAGTGTTTCTTCTATCTAATCTTCATAAATGGGATGAGTCACCTGAAAAAAACAACACGGATTGTGCAAGGGCATCGTACTCTAGTTTTATATCTGTAGTGGGAAATGAGAAGGCTGCATTTAGCCCCTTCCAGCAACATTTCCTACATCTTCCTCTGAGAGATAAAACTTAACAACAGATGAGTACAGTTAAACACCAAGGCCAAGATGAGGTTAGGTGGCAAGTAAACGGATAGCAGAAATAAAAATGAACAGATATTATACAAGCACAGGAGCAGCTGCAGGGTCACACTTTC
The DNA here is from genome assembly GCA_900302685.1 of Spondyliosoma cantharus. Taxonomy (NCBI): domain Eukaryota; kingdom Metazoa; phylum Chordata; class Actinopteri; order Spariformes; family Sparidae; genus Spondyliosoma; species Spondyliosoma cantharus. The sequence continues at coordinate 95,559 of OMLP01013047.1, read as the reverse complement.
CATTGACTGATAAGTGGCACTACAATAACCGTAAAGAGGAGATGAGTGTGCAGCAAAGTGGTGCTGTTTCAACACTATGAAGTACTTCAGAGTGAAGGACGGAGGGATATGTGAAGGCCACAAGAAGTGAAAAGACCTCCACTTTCCCCAGAATGACTACCTGGGTGAGACAATTAAATCAGTGCAGCAGCTGCACCTTTACATTTTGTGGAAAGCTGAAAATCTACATTTTCCTCTTTCAATTATCGTTTTTTTGTATTCATTCATTCATGCATTCATTCATTTTTCCCAGTCTAGGGCTGGAATGGGCACCAGAGCCAGAACCAAACAAGTGGGCAACGGAACTGGGCTCTGCAGCCTCTATAGACACGACAGAGGTGAAGAGACTGAAGAGCAGAACAACAGTAAACAACGGTGTTGCTTTCCACTGCTCCACACCTCTTGGTGAGTAAACGGATGAAGTCTGATGCTCTGCAGCGTTTCTACTCAATTGATTGGTAAACAGCAGCTACTTTTGGCTATTCAACATTAGCTTAAATGTAGTGACACATGGTCAATTCTTACAATAGCACCTTCATCTGGTATGTGTTATTTTTCTTTATCAAGGTTACAAATTAAAAGGACTAAAGTTAGGGGGGGATCTGGATGGGTTCATTATTGGAAGAATTTGGTGATTCTTCAAATTCCAATAAGATGTGTTTATCAAAAAAAGAAGTGGGAAGACATGAGTGAGGAATGAGGCGAGGAGAAAATGTTTTTTTCTAAGGATCTGGAATCCACCAACAATACTTCCCCCCACGTCTCTACGATCACATCTGTGCAGACACGCATTACACAACAGGAAGCTGCAGCCCACTTGCACAGGCGGCGGGCGCGACATTTTCAGCGTGTGCTCTGGTTTGTCTCAGAGATGGCGCTGGTTGGGCTAGGGAGTTTCTCCAATATTATCTTTACTCTTTCAGGCCTGCTGTGCAGCCCAGCACGGCCCAGGAAGCGGAGCTACACCATCAAACAATAACACATTCCTCACAGGAAACACCTCCACTGCTGCGGTTGAATATAATTTTGATTCTAAAAGAATAACTCTGACATTTCTTGCTCAAGCTTTTTGACGGCTCCATGTACTGTGTAAAAGGATCCAAAAGCACATCACAGTCCTGGTGTTTTACCTTGTAATCCTCTTCCAGGTGTGAAGCACTTGGTCTGCTCGAACGCCCGAGCCACCACTGCTCCCCTCAGCATGCTGGTGATGGAGTCCACCTGAAGGAAGCACAAAGGTCAAGACAGTGCACTTACACGATACAGTTTCACACTAAGCTGAGATCAAGAGTATGAGGAGGGAAGCAAAAACTGCTGCCCAAACATAACCAACACCTGCTTCTCTCGCCCTCACTGAAACACACACACACACAGAGCCCCAATGAATACAATTTGCTATGCAGTATGTAAACAAAGCTGTGGAAACTGTGCTACAATAAAACAAATGACAGGAAGCAGCCCAAAAGTGCAGAGACAGCAAAGTGCAGTTTGTTCTGCCTTTCCACTGCCGATGGAGACATCCTCCAAAAGCTTCTCCTGAATGGTATACAGTGGCTTGCAAAAGTATTCATCCCCCTTGAACTTTTACACCTTTTGTCACAGTGCAACCACAAACATAAATAAAATATTTTATTAGGGTTTTATGTGATAGACCAACACAAAGTGGCACATAATTGTGAAGTGGAAGGAAAACGATACATGATTTAAAATTTTTTTTTTACAAATAAAAAACAGAAGTGTGGTGTGCAAAAGTATTTAGCCCTTCTGAGTCAATACTTTGTAGAACCACCTTTTGCTGCAATGACAGCTGCAAGTCTTTCGGGGTAAGTCTCTACCAGCGATGCACATATAGACACTGAAATATTTGCCCATTCTTCCTTGCAAAATAGCTCAAGTTTAGTCTGACTGGATGGAGAGTGTCTGTGAACAGCAATTTTCAAGTGTTGCCAGAGATTCTCAATTGGATTTAGGTCTGGACTTTGACTGGGCCGTTCTAACACCTGAATATGCTTTAATCTAAACCATTCCATTGTAGCTCTGGATGTATGTTAAGGCTTGTTGTCCTGCTGGAAGGTGAACCTCCGCCCCAGTCTCAAGTCTTTTGCAGACTCTAACAGGTTTCCTTCCAAGATTGTCCTGTATTTGGCTCCATCCATCTTCCAATCAACTCTGACCAGCTTTCCCGTCTCTGCTGAAGAAAAGCATCCCCGCAGCATGATGGTGCCACCACCATGTTTCACGGTGGGGATGGTGTGTTCAGGGTGTTGTGCAGTTTTAGTTTTCCGCCACACATAGCATTTTGCATTTAGGGCCAAAACTTCAATTTTGGTCTCATCTGACCAGAGCACCTTCCTCCACATGTTTGTTGTTTCCCCCACATGGCTTGTGGTAAACTGCATGGCTTTGTTTCAACAATAGCTCTCTTCTTGCCACTCTTCCACAAAGGCCCGATTTGTGGAGTGCATGACTAATAGTTGTCCTGTGGACAGATTCTCCCACCTGAACTGTGGATCTCTGCAGCTCCTCCAGAGTTACCATCGGTGCCTTGGCTGCTTCTCTGATCAATGCTCTCTGTGACCGGCCTGTCAGTTTAAGTGGACGGCCATGTCTTGGTAGGTTTGCAGTTGTGCCATACTCTTTCCATTTTTGGATGATGGATTGAACAGTGGTCTGCGAGATGTTCAAAGCTTGGGATATTTTTTCATATCCTAACCATGCTTTAAACTTCTCCACAACTTTATCCCTGACCTGTCTTGCGTGTTCCTTGGGATTCATGATCATACTGTTTGTTCACTAATGTTCTCTAACAAACCTCTGAGGCGTTCACAGAACAGCTGTATTTACATTGAGATTAGATTACACACAGGTGGACTCCATTTACTAATTAAGTGACTTCTGAAGGCAATTGGTTGCACTGGATTTTATTTGAGGGTATCAGAGTAAAGGGGGCTGAATAGTTTTGCACACCACACTTTTCAGTTTTATATTTTTAAAAATGTTTGAAAATCATTTTTCACTTTTTTCGTATCATTTTCCTTCCACTCCACAATTATGCAACACTTTGTGTTCATCTATCACATAAAATCCCAATAAAGTATATTTACGTTTGTGGTTGTAACGTGACAAAATGTGGAAAAGTTCAAGGGGGATGAATAATTTTGCAAGCCACTGTATGCATGTGTGTTTGTGTGTGTGTGCTAAAGAGTGTGTATGCGTAATCCGATATGGTCAGCCTTTGCTTCAAAGGTCTCAGAAAGGTCATGGGTGAATTTAAGGCTGTTACGACTTCCCCTTCCTGTAGAAATACACCAACGTCTGAATAAATATGTGACCTTTAAAACATTAAGTTGAAATATGATAATTGTTTTGTGTTTTAAAATAGTAGAATAATCATGAAGTTGCGCATTTTTTTAATGAGGCTATTTGCAATCCATCACACAACACGATCAGGCAACACAATGACTTGACCTTTCACCTTAATAAGATAACCAAAAAGTCAAGTGTGTTTAATAAAATGTAAGATTTAAAAGGATGTTTACCTGCAAGACAAACTGGATTTCAGCAATGTTCAGAGACAGCAAGAAGTAAGAGAATGTGTTGTTTTTTTGGTCTTTCCACTAATACGTTATATCAATCACATCTGTACAGATGCTGAGCTGACCCACCTGACTAAAGAGATGTTCAAGAAAGCTGTGAAGTTTCTTCTGCTTTTCATGGGACAGCCACACACTGGAGGGCATCTCATCTCCTGCAGAGGCGTGGATACAACTTGTCAGCATTAGTACACTCAAGTACTAAACACATGCATGTTTGCATACTGCAGCAACACATCTACTGTTTGACACTTTATACATATAGCTGCGGTGTGTGTGTGTGTGTGTATGACTGTGTGTGTGTGTGTGTGTGTGTGTGTGTGTGTGTGTGTGTGACAGAGACATCCTCAGACACGGAGGGAAAGCATATTTGACAGGATGCACAGCTGTGTAAGATGTTAATGACAAATCCAGCTGAGATGTGCAGCCAAACGGCTGTCTAATCCAATCAGATTCAACTTCAGGCATTTTTGTTTTCGCCTTCTCGATGATATAATCATGCAGCAACATTATAATCATGACCTGTCACTTATGAGACTATTTTGCTATATACAGGGAATCAACCAAGTTACATTACTTCTACCTAACAAGTAGGTCTACCGGTGTGTGTCATGTCAGCTGTATTGCATTTGTGTACCTGAGTCCATGTCGTCGCTGTGAACGTAGGAGCTGCAGTGGCTGCTGCAGATGCTGGTGAAAGAGGCGATGGAGTTTCTGTTGCTATTACAGTCACTGAAAAGAAACAGAGAGATCGATGTTAAAGCTAGGACTGTTAAATTAGTCTAGAGGTGTTTTTTGTTATATAAAACCTCACAGCAATCGATACATCAAATGCTCCAACTTACAAAAGAAACAGAAACAGCAACTAAGCCATTTCAGTCATCTCAATATATAAAATAATTATATTGCTAAAGCTAAAAGAATAGCTATGTTGTTTTTTTATGTTTATTATTATAAAATCCGGTGTTTTCTTACATGGGAGTAAGGCATAAGGGTCGCTGGATATGGTTAGCAATGACAACAATGCGCTGCGCTCACAGTAAACAGCCCCCGAGCCTGTTGTTCAGCAGCTAGCTAACTTTTTAGCCGGAAGCACATAGGCCCACTGCAGCAGGACCAGCCTCCTTTGGCTGCTAGCATTAGCAAAACGGACACAGGCCCTCAACCAAGCTAACCCAGTTAACACAAAGCACACACCTAAAACAATGTTATAACAATAACTGTCACGTCTGGTAGAGATTTTGGACTGGGGTAAGTTCGTGATGACTATTTTTATTGGCTTTTTACAATTGTGACATTTGACCAAGTTGTTCATTTGCCCCCAACTGCACCCCAGCAAGAGCTACGGGGCAGTTGGTGTCTGAGTAGTCAGGCAGTGCGCGTTGTTTCATATGTTTCGGAGATTTTGCTCTGAAGGGAGGAGGTAATTTTTCAGATGGATACTTTCAGAATGTAGCTCGTTCTTGCTGGTTTTAACAATATCAGCGACTCCAGCTTTAAGGAGAGAAAAATATTTATTTTATTTGCTTACTGTACGGTATATCTACTCACTTATATGATTGTGGCCAGCAGCAACCACAATATGGTATGCCATTCTGTGGTATGGTGTTATATTGTATGGTTTATTATCTTTTATTGCTATATAAATAGAGCTTACTATTACTGCCATGTGATACTACTGAATTTTTTACAGATATCTGTTTTCATGACCCTCTCTCACTGTTATTCTTTATCTAAGATGTTCTCTAAGATCTCCCCGAAGCCTCTTATGTAACATTGTCCCAGTTCACTCTTACCTATACGAGTCTCTGTTGCTAATTGTGTCATGTCCAGAGTCCTCCTGCTCATCCCCTGCCACGTTAAAACACACTTTCTTCCCATTGCGCTCCCCCTTCTCCCCCTCGCTCTCCGCTGATATGTAGCTCTCTGGAGTCCTTGCCTCTGTCGCCGGAGGGTGGGTGATGGAGGATAAAAGGCTGACAGAGAGAGGGAGAGAAAAGGTTACTAAAACAGCTATGACATTCATCCAAAACTTGAGACAGCGGGATGAAAACAGCTTCTTTGATCAGACTAATGCAACACAGAAGGCTCTAACATTTGTCGCAGCACGGTTACATATTGAACTGTACATCCAGTATGGGCAGCATGTGCGTGTGGTTGTCAAACAGCTGAGCGAGAGGGCCAAACAAAACTTGTTTGTGCTCAGCTTCCGTCACAACAGCTTCAGAGGCATGGGGATCCGCATCATATTAATAGGCTCAAACATGGCGCAGGCTACAGCTGTGTCAACATGCCGCGACTCCAGTGCAAAGATCAGCTCTCACTGTTACCGCCGGCCTGTATTGTATCAGGCCACTATCAGAGGAGCAGGAAGAGGCCGGCCGGGATATTTTCACAGTTGCAGCAACACATGGTGGCATTTAAAGCCATATTCCAATAAATGCTGGGCTCTGACTTTTTTTGATCTCACTCCCCACGCACACACACCCTGAAACGCCATGTCTGTTTACATTTCAAGCTTATTTTAATTTGCGTCCGCTTACATTTTCCATTGTGTCATAACATCGGCCTTAAGGACATTTGGAGGCAGTGTGGAGGGGGCTGCTCGAGGCCGCTGAAGTAAACAACCTGTCTCCCTCACGCTGCCCAAATGCATCTGAGATTTTTATGCCTTTCATGCTTTTAAACACCTCTCCTTTCCCCCCGATTCCTCCCTCTAACTCTCTATTGACCCCCTTTCTCCCCATTCACAGCCAGACTGGGCCACAGAGATGCCCTCATTATGGTCCACTCCAGGAGCCACCACAAAGCCCCTCCACAGCAGAGTGGCATTCCATCGCCATGGAGAAGCCCTCCAGGCTCTGCGATTGGCTATTGGTTAATAAAGAGGTGAACGCAGTTTGGGGCCTTTGGGGTGCAAACTATCGGAGGGAGCGAGGGAGAATAACAATGACTGGATCAGAGAACAGGGCTGCAACAGAGGGGGAAAAAACAGGCCAAAGTACACCGCTGCTTATCTCAAGCAATCAGCAAGATCTCTTAATCTCCCACAGGAAGCTCCTCAACCCACTTCGACACATTAAACCATTAAACATCATTCGCCTTCATTGCAGCTTCTAAGTGCATCTGCATTACAAAGCTCCCCATCAGACAGTTTCGCAGTGGGTTATTTGCATTCTTTAATCCATACTGAGGTAAATGAGTCAGAGGACCCTATAGTGATGAAAGTGCCACCAGCCAGGATGCTATTAATGATGTGCAAAGAAGAGGGAAAATATGCGAAAATGGAGGTAGAAAGTGGGGAGGGCGTGACTTGATACAGGAAGGGAGGAGGTCCAGATGTAAAATGCACGTCCACATGCAGCTGTGACCCCTTATCTATGGCCCCCCGAGGCAAAGGTCCACGGGTCGCTTCCTCGAAATGGATTCCTCAGGAATCAGCCAAGATGTTATGTAATGTTGCTCTGCGTTCGGTAGTTTTCCTTTCCTGAATTACTTGACTCTATTTGTATTCTCCCGTGAATGTACTTCAGGCTTCCTCTCTTGACTTTGGGTTGTGACGGGAGAGGTTGACAATAATGCATGAAAGAGCCCTCATAAATATGGCCACTCCAGTTCATTATTTAATCATTACTAAGTGGTGCTGTCAAAGCTAGTCACACCCAGGGCAGAAAGAGAATGAGACACAGAGTGAGGAATGTTGTGTGCAGGCGGCTGTGCAGAAAGCAAGACAGAGCGGAGATGAGGCAGGACAAAGAGGGCAGGGTGTGTGTGAACAAAACAAGTGGCACTGACCCTGGGCTGGTCAACAAACAGGTTAATATGCAAACTAATCTAATGAAGGGCTCAGGAGGGTTGAACACACCCACAGAGGTCAGATCAATGTACCCATACTAGCAACACAACCCATATTAGTTCCACTGCTGCCCGCCCACACAGCTCGCACTTAACAAGCTCCTGAAGTGTGCAGTGTGTGTGTAGGTCTGCATGTTTAAACAGATAGTGGATGGTAAAGGTCATTATTCCCTCGCCAGCCGCGTCACGGGCCATTTGAATGCGCGTGGACACAACTACGCTAATTGGCAGCGACAGGAGCGTGACAGAATTTGTCCAGATGCAGTCATTAAGAGCCCTGCTGTGGACTCCACTCATTATTACCGCGGTTTGGTGACAGCTCCTCTCCGTCTAGCGACTTTTAATGTCATTCTTAGAATGCCACTGCCTTCGTTGAGGAGACTTCTAATGACTAAATCAATCAGGTGATCATCTAAAGATTCAAAACACACTCATCTATTGTAATCAGGGAGCTGCCTGCCATTAATCTGCAGGTGGAATCTGGCACTGTGAGCACTTTAGCAGTTTTACACACATTGGGAATGTGTGTGCATGCATATGTCAGTGGTCCATTGTTGCTAAATGGTATTTCCAGAGGGCACCTGGCCTAATGACACACCCTCTAGTTCATTGAGATTGTGTTTCCTGTTTGGGGGTGGGGGAAGTCAGACTGGAGCAGCGTTTCCCATTTCCTTTCCGTAGCCTCGTGCCCTTCCAAACAATGAACCCAGTGACCACACGAAACACAAGAGTGGTGAGCCAGGAAAACACTGATCTAACATGCACATGCCATATCGGGTTTAAAATCCTTAGCATAAATGAAGCGTGAGCATACCTTTGTGCACAAGTTTTGCAGAGATACTGCAGAGAAAATCCACCAGACTGACACACACACTCTCTCTCTCTTTCTTTCTCTCTCTCTCTCTGTCTCAAAAACTCATGCGCACACACACACACACACACACACACACACACACACACCCA
>OMLP01013047.1:54055-77359 GCA_900302685.1 Spondyliosoma cantharus | reverse complement strand
GATCTGGGCCCTAACCTTACCCATCACCTGACCTGGGCCCTTATTAGGAGCCTGATACATTTTTAAGTGTCCCCAATACCTAACACATTATATCAGTACTGGAGAGTTTCATTGATCAAAAGTTAGTGATTGCTTGCCTGCCCTGTTCCAAACTGTTTTCAAGGATAACTTCCCAGATGGTTCTGTGTGACAAACCATCTGGCACATCCAGTTATAGAAATGTACAGTATGACACCCTAAACACTCCCTCTGGTTGAAATAATTCTTCCACTTCTCCCTCACCTGTGTCGGCCGCCTGTACTTCCTGCACGCGGTGACATGAGCGATAACGCTGGCGTGGCTCTCCTTGCTCACATTGATGCCGTTCACCTTGATGATGCACTGGCCCGGGTGCAGACCAGCGATGGCTGCCACCGTGCCTGGCGTGAGAGAGAGGCAAGCAAAGAGACAAAAGGAGAGTTGTCAAGGTTAATAACTGTAGCACATTATCCTGCAGGTGAGAGCACAATCCGGATGACACAAAAACCAACACGTCCCCCAAAAAAACAACTGTCACATCTCCCACATCCTGTACACAAAATTGGGTTGATCAACATTCCTTTATTGTATTTGCAACTTTAGTTTCCTGTTTTGGCAGCTCGGGAGAAGTGTGAGAGAGAGAGGAGGGAAGTTGTTTATCTGGGGTAGACGAGGGCCTCTCTGAGGGATGTGATTCAGACCATAAGAGAACTTCAAGGTTTACAGCTATCAGAAGGAAGTGCATGGCAGACTAAATATTCCTCCCATTTGTTTTCATAGCCCCTTAAACACACACCAGGCATAGCTCACATTGCAATATACAGAATCTGCACCTCAATCGCAAAGAATGTGTAAAAATGTAAATTATCAAGCTGTCTTCGTATGAAATTATATCAACAGACAGGCCTACTTTATTCATAGTAGAACAGAAGTATGGGCTACCAGCCAGCACAACAAGGACAATATGATATGAATATTATTGGAGTTGCCTCTTTTCATGTGTATCTGTTTGCTTTCCTAACACGATCGTCAACAGCTTTATTTACACACCCCGTTTCAGGCAGGTTTCTCTTTTGGAAAATCTTTCGCTAAACAGGAAGTGTTTTGTATTTACAACAGACACAACACTCTTAATGAAATATGTACAAAAAATTGGGTTGGTTAAAAATGCAACATGTAAGATTTTTTGTTTAAAACATTTCATAATTAACTTTGACTGTAAAGAAATTTCAGTTTTCTTGTTATATCTAACACGTCTATGTATTTTGTTGTAGAGGTATCACCTTGACACCTTGACATCCTAATTTGAACCTCTGTTTGTGCTTATAGTACAGATCTTCATGGCTCCCCTTTTCAACATAATAGGGTTATTTTAATCTTTGCTTACTGTGAGGGAAAGTTTACCTGCTGAATAACACAAATAATGCAATGGAAACAGATATTTACTTTTTTACTTTATACTTATACCCAAAGCTGCTTATTATTATTCGGGAAAAAATGTCCGAATACAAAGACCAACACAGGAACAGAAATGACAGTGTACCATCGACAACAAGAGTACAGTGCCACCTAAAAGTGATTTAATGATGAACCTGTTATCTACTCCTTCTTGTCTCTCAGTGTCTCTTCTCTAATTGTCTCTACCTGCTCCTGTTGACCTTAGATGCCAGGGGATGGCAGCTGTTATGACAATCCAGAGGATTAAACACCTCCTCCTTCATCAGCTTTGTCTCAGGGGATCAGAGCATCTACTCTAAACACACGGCAGGTTCCCAGGCAACCACATCATCAGGCCAACATATGCACATGCACACGCACACACACACACGCACACTGACGCACACAAACGCACACACACATTGGAAAGCAACAGCACATTTCTACCCTGCTATCCCACTTAGATTGCTTAAGGAAAAGAAACAAGATTCAATTCCCCTGAGAACAGCCAGACAAGGCTATGGATTGTTTTTGGATTGGACGCTATCTTGTGCCAGCCTTGATAGTGGCGCTGCTAAACACGCTGCGTGTTCGGAGAAAAAGAGGAACTCTGATTAAAAAATGATGAGTGCAGCTTCAATCACATGGAGGAACTTAACCGCTAAGAAAAAAATAGTGACTAGGCGAGCACCCCAGTAGCTCAGTTGGTAGAGCATGCGACCCATATACAGAGGCCTTGTTCAAGTCCAGCCTGTGGCCGTCATCTCCCCTCTCTCTCATCCTATTTCCTGTCACCTCTCAAGCTATCCTGTCGATAAAGCCATGAAAAGGCCCAAAATAAAAAGGTGAATAGGTACATGGGAATTTTTGTGATGTGCAAAGTGACTGATAACCAGATAATTCTGTGTTTTGGCTGCACCATTAAACAACCAGCTGAGGCACATGGAGAGCATCAGGGGGGAAAATGGGCCTCTGGCTGGCCAAGTCACGCACCCCGCCCCCCCAAAGGCTGGCGTGGCAGCTGCTTGCCAGCTGGGCCGCAATAACAGCTAGGTGATGGGAGGCCCTTTTTTTTCTGATGAAGAGAGACAGCTCAAGTGGTGGAGGCAACGATTTCTTACCTCTCCCAACAGCATGGACCACAGACGGGCCGAAGCCGCGGATCTGGAAACCCAAGCCATCAGCCGAGTCAGGGATCTTTATCGTCCTGGGGAAGAGGAGGGAAAATAGGATAAGTTATCACAAATAATCACACATTAACATATGTACATATGCAGATCAGACTTACTCTCTTGGCTTGGTGCTAATAAGCACTCTCAGGGGTCCCTTGCTGTTGAAACACTGCCTGAGGAGAATTTCTACTTCAGAGAAAGGCCTGAGGAACACCAGGTCTCCATTTATGGCAAACAACTTCTTCCCTACTTCCAGGCCAGCCATCTTAGGAGAGGAGAGGAGAGAGGAGAAGAGAAGAGCGTACAGAATCAAAATGAAATGTCATTTTTTAGCTGAACTTTTCTGGTGTAAAAACAACTATATTCCCAAAGGAGTTCTATATATCACAAAGAAAAGTGCATACACAATACGGGAGAACTTTTATCTACGAGTGTACAGCTGGATTCCGTTGTGGATTTCATTGTCCCAGACTGAATATTCAAAGGCAAACACACACACAAGGCACGTCTCTATGCGATCCAGACCTTCCAGCCGCATTTGGTTGCTACTTCAGGGCTGGAGGGAATTAAAGGTCGTGCGCTCAAATTGATCACATTCGCCTCCAAACTCCTCCGTCCCATTTTCATCTAGCAGATCAAAGCTGAACACCAAAGGAGACCTCAGAAATACGGCGGCCTTTAATGTGCTCTATTTCTCCATGAAAATGCTTCTAATGTTAACATCAGTGTCCATCACCACAAAACGGGAAACAGTTAGAGATCTAGATTTTTCATGACGAATGGCCGAACCACATTTTTGACTACAAAAGGCTCCTGCTGATTGGCACAGAGCCACTGTGAAAGCATCAGAGCTTTGCAGGACACAGTGAACCACATTCGGAAAACCAAAGACATCCTCGGATCTCAGTGCCTACATCGTTCCAGCAGAGATTACGTGGACGTATTCTCCACTGTAGGAGACTGTAGGTAAATCCAGGCAGTAAGAATTAGCAGAATTAATAACAAGATCATTTTGAAAATCAATTCGTTCAAGAAGGGTGGATTTGCAGAAACAAAAGGACTTTTCAGGATGCTTTCACGTACCGAACATGGAATCCTAAATGGAGCAAGCTTCACGTAAGCTGTGTTTTAATTTTCTATAACAATGTTCTTCTGAAGAGACTTCCTTTGCTCTACGTATCCATTGTGTTGAAGCATCCTTACCTCGGCTGGGGAGCCCTTCTCTACAGATTTGATGATGGGCACCCTGTTCCTCTCTTCCAGGGTAAAGCCGTAGCCTCCATCACTAGGCCTTATCTGGGAAAAACGACATGTCTCCCATCAGCAAAATCCCAAGCTAGCAGAGCAGGACATTTTCACAGAGCGCAAACACACAAACACACACACACACACACACACACACACACACACACAAGAGGCAGATTCTGCTGCGGACAGATAGCAGCGACGTCAGTGTTTACTCTCTCCTCTGAGAAGAATGCTTACTGAGGTATAAAATAGACTTTTGCAGTGTTATGAGTTTCCTTCTCTCACAGCTGTGTTTTTCCTAATGATTTAGTGTTCATTTAGTTTGTTCTGCGTTGTGGGTACGTAACAGCAAAAGTCGCAGCGCGTTAGACAGACTAATCAATCAATAAGCCATAGAGGAGTGCTGTAAGTGAGCGCTCACCAGGAGAGACTTGGAGATGACGTTCTCGACTATTTTCAGGTCGTGCTTCATGGGTTTGTGTTTGGTGTTGGAACCCTCCATCTCCTCATCAGCAAAGAAGCGGAACAGCAAGGGCTCGTCCTTGAATTCGCTCTTTTCCAACACTGAAGGAGACAACAACAAGGTCAGAGATGAATAAAAGTCGGACAAAGAACTGAAAGGAATATATTTCTGGTAAACGCATTATTTTCATGCCAGTGTGAATGTATGTTTTCCACACATGCACTACATAGGCTTTGATTCTTTACATTAACAAGTTACATTATCTCTCTCAAGGTTATGCCATTCTGGGAGTGGTTGAACTGAAAAAAATATGCACTGTATTACCTCAGAACTATTACATAACTGTGACAAATTATTATGAAATCTTCACAAATTGTGGGGAAATGAATGGAAACCTGTGGATGCATGGAAAAGGTAGAAAATGGATTCAAAATGCAATAATAAACAATCATTAGGACATGACTTCTGGAAAACGGGCATGCCTGTACATGCAAACATGTATTAAATGAGACATTTTTAGGTTCATAACTGTGTCTTGGGACCAATGAGAGCAGACAGGGTATTCAGGAGGGTGGGCCTTATAAAGACAGGAGCGCTTCACACAGAGGGGGAACACGGGAACAGACAGTATGAGAAAGCTGAATGTTTTTTTGAGCATTAAAGCCTGAAAACCCACTCTAGGACCTGAAAATGAGCACGATAGGTCTCCTTTAAAACCGCGGTATACTGCAAAATACAGAGAAAGATTCATCTGACAGTGATAGGCTTAACTAGAATTGTGTGACTTTGCTTGGAATGTGCTTAAATGTAACAGACATTCATTTATATGTCGGCCCATGCTGCAGGTTTTAGTTAAGACGTATAAATAATTAGTCACATGTCAAATGGTGCATGTCCAAGCTCTTAAACACCATGTGTCCCAAAATATACAAATACAGGCCGTGAGAAAAAAAAAAAAAGAAAAAAGACCCCGCTTCTGTGGCAAGATATCTCTTCTGAAGGAAACCAGTCTCCACGGCAACATAACGCCTTCACCATGACTTCGATTTTTAGAAAGAAAAAATAGGCCTGAGGGGAATAACAGAGTTTCCTTCTAACATTTCCTCACTTCATTCCCCTAAAGATCAGATACAGCGCCAATAGTTTTAATAGCTACATCATCAGGCCAAATAACTCACTGGAACCACTGGTAAAAATGACCCCGAAGACTCTGTATGTGAGAGGAAGTTGACGGCTGGGACTGCTATGTTCCATGGATGTTCACGTAATTTGTAGTGTGGGTAGGTTGGAGCAGTTACATCACTGGGGTATGAGGAGACACGCTGTGACTCATACAGTATAGTCTATGATGTCGACTTTGGCAGGCACGGAGTTAAAAACAACTCTGACGCGCATAAACAAACCGCAACCATGACTACTGACCATTTTGCACCTAAACATCCATGTGTTATCCGCCAAGTTCTCACAGCTAAAGCGACCAAAGCATGTACCCTGTGCTTGGTTACCTAAGTCACGCAAGAATGCATGAAGTTAATGATAGTATGCATGAATACAGCCGTAGCCCTAACCACATTCACACACATGCATGCATACATACAAATTAATTCACTGGATTGGAAAAAATTCGATCCCTGTGGCGTGTCAACGGGATTATAAGTAGAAGTGGAAAGAGAACAAGAGTGGTTGTGTTCTAAAACAGGATGCTAAATGCCAGGCGCCCTCTGTGCGGTTTCTCCAAAGCATTTAACTCATTTAGTCAATGATGGAGAGGATTCCACGGTTTGTGAACAGCAGGATCAGAACTTTTTTTTTTTGCACTGTTGAAATCCTCAGCAGAGAGAAAGTGCTGTACCGTGATGCATGAAGCCATTGTCGCACAGCTCCACCCCCAGGATCAGTGCTTCCTCCCTGGTTCTGCAGTCCCCCTGCACCAGAAGACACGAGGAAGAGAAAGAGTGGATTGCAGCAGTGGGGAAATGAGATGTATTTAAGCAAAGAGAGCAGATCGAGGAAATCAGTCGAGAGGGGAGAAAAAGCAAAAGAAGATGAGAGAAAATGAAGTAGAAAAAGAGAGACGGAACAAAAGACAATGTGTGTTCAGAGAAATGTCACACTCGCGCCCCACATCCAAAAGCCCCGAGGCCAGCAGAGCCACTCCACGCTCCATCTTAAACACCAGCCAAAATCATGTGTAGAAAGCAGGAGTGAAAGTTACTCTGCTGGCCTGGGTCAAACACCTTCATATGGACTACCATATGCACTACACGTATGCGCTCAAAGCAAATATGTGCACACAAACATGTGATGTCTGCCATTGATTCTGTGGTGGTCACCATATACATTTCATTTCTTTGCTGTCATCCTGAGTAGGACTATCAATCTGTCAACCTCAAAAGCTTCCTGTCAAAGTCAATAAAGCTCAGCTGTCAAATCAATTCCACTTTTCTTTCTTTGTTTCCTTTTTACTCAAGTCTGACGGCAAGGAACAATTTGTTGTCTCAGTTTCTTTCCTCTGGTCCGCATTTGAATTCACTGTCAAACATAGCAAGAGTCCAATTTATGTGTCATTTAAGTTATATATAACTTCAAGCCTTCCACAAGCCTTTGATTTTTTTTTTTTTGGATTCAGCTTTAAGTTAAAGGTGCAATATGTACAAAGTTTAGTCGTAAACATTAACAACATTAACAGTATTTCTGTTATGTCTACGTATTATGTTGCAGACATGTCTACTGAAGCTAGCATGCTAACCAGTTAGCCCCAGACCATGACATGCCCAAAGCTCCTGTGTGAGGTGTAAGCACTAGTTGCCTGGTGCTCCAAGCTCCCAGTCCAGATCACTAACTGCACAGCTAACTGAGCTAATTAGCAACTGGCAGTTTCCGGTTGTTTGTTTTAAGTATGAACTCGGAAGGCTATCTTTTTGTCACATCTTCCGGCCTTCCTTGCATTTGGGTCCTTTTGTAATAATAACATACTTACAGCTGACATACAATAACATGAAGGATGCGGATGAAGCACTTTTAGGGCTTACCTGTGCAATAAGCCAGTCTATCAGCTTATTGGCCATCACTACTGATTTGTAAGTCCTCAAATGGTAGTCCTTATCCCTGCATGGGCATAAAGCAGAAAACTTCATGAGGAGGATCAATAAAACAAAATTCTACCTTTAAACTCTGACCGTGCCATGTTAGTATTCAACTCTATGATTCACTTTAACTATATTAAACCCAGATGGTGAACACGCAGCGCTGTAATTGCTTGGTCTATTTAAACACAATGACTAAAAGAGGACTAATAATTCCCACTGTCAGCAAGGCGTGGTCACTTTTCAAGAGCTGGCAGTTGCGTCATAAATCTAAGGGAGTTTCTGACAGTCGGTGACAGCAAAACAGCATTCCTCTGAGCATGGCTGCGAATGGCCCCTGCAGTGTTTGGCACTCGGGTGCCCCCATGTCAGTCTGGTGTTGCTGTTCTCAGTGTTACCCACGCAGGCGTACAGACCCCGGGATTGCCGTCTGAAATGGAGCTGTGACTTTCCCATGAACACAGAGGCCTCTCCTGGGACACAGAGGGGCCGAGCTGCAGGCCGGGAAAGTCCAGAACCACCGTGACTTATACCACTTCACCATTTCCACCACATGCAAACACTCACTCAGACACACACGCAATCACACACACTCACACACAAAGTTCACACAAGTCAAACATGACATGTGGGCCAAGTTAAAGTCCAATCTCAGCTGTCTGGAGCTCCTCAGAATCTGAAGCTGGAGAGGCCGAATGCTGCTCTGTCTCCTCCACAATGGAAAGTTCTGTTGCGTAACTGTATCTGACAGCCTGTGTTGGCCTCTGACGAGGACCCTCGTGTTGGTATTAGGAACGCTGCCCTGCCTTTGCCATGCATAAACCACTTGGACCAGAAGAGGCAAGAGGAACAAAGTTTTTCCTTGAATTGCGATCTTGCAGACAGAGAGATTGGGGATGCAGCGGCTGGTGCACAGTGAGGCTGTCAAGAGTGAAAAATGGGGGGAAAACAGGGGTCCAGCGGGCAGCCATATGTCCGGGATGAAGAAACAGCAGTTTGAGGAGTAACAGAGGGAAGGTCAGAGAGGTAGTTTTTAAATTCGCTGTCCAAAGAGGAAAGTTGCCCTGACATTTTGGTAGCGGTAAATGGATGATGGCGGAAAATGCTGCATTTTCAAAGAATTCTTTGGAATATGTTATACAGGGGATGCTGAAAGTTCAAGCCTTTATCAACTGCTGCGGCCCTGATGAATTACTCGAGTACAGTGTACCAGATCGTTTCTACACTTACATCCATAAATATTGAGTTTGAGGAGGACTCTCCAGCATAAGGAAAATTTGTCAATATTTATCTTCCAATCTGTGTGAAGATAATTTATGAGATTTACGTTTGCTGTATTTTTAGGGTTTGCAGCCTCTCTGTGTCCATTCTTCTCATTGCTTTATTAAACTATCTGCACACAGTATTAGCTACTAGTGGACATTTCAAACGGGTGGCAGAAGCTGCGCGGGGTTGCGGGGGCTTTCGTCGTGTACATTCCCCCCCTCGCTTCAGCGTTCTCGCTCCGCCAGGAAATTATACCTAATTAGGCAGGGGCCGCTTGCTCCAATTAAACTCTGGCATTCCCAGGCCCTGTGATGCATTGTACTGGGCTTTCAGTGAGAACACACTGCACAACAACACACACAGCTCTAGCACACCGACAACAGTTTTTACGTAAAGAGGTTTGGCCTCAATACAAACGCTGATGGACTGAATGCTGACAACAAACACAGAATCACCCTTTAGGCTTTTTAGCACTTGAATCAAACAGAAATACAGAGATGCCTCTATGCCGGAATACTACACTTACTGTATAATCAGCGTACCCTCTGGCTATGGCACAGTTTTATTGGTGTGAAATTAAAGCTCTTCATCAGGCCACTTCAAATGCAGCATAAACAGGCAACCTTGATGTGGTGCTTTGCGGTAAAACACATTAGCAGTCTGCACCGCAAATGCTGATCAAATGGAATTCTAAAAAAAATACCACATACCAGCAAATTACTGTTTAAAATGAGACTGCTCCACTACAACAAAAGGTTGTCTCATCACATGTGCCAAAAATTGCTCAGTAACACCTGTTTGGCATTTGGGTTTGAGTGACTGTTTCAAAGGCATCCTGGATGTTTCTGGTGTTTAACATGTTTGCAATAATTACCAAGTTCATATTTGAATAACATATAAAAACAACACATTAAACTCCAGATGTCTCAATGGCTATTTTGCATCATGTTGTATGTATAAGAATTGGAATCGATGTTTGGCTCCAACAGCACGACTCGCTGACAGGCCTTTCATAGCAAAGGATCAATATGCGGACAGTCACGCTCTGAGAAATGCATAAGAACTGTGTATTGTACCTGAATGGCCCCTGGAAAATGTTGTTTAACAGAAATGAGGCTATTTGTAGTTGAGATGAATGGACTGGGCCACGTGACCCGAACACACACAACAACTTAGGAGAAAAATGAGCAGAAATCACCTGTACGTTCAGATTTAGCACATCCTTTGACAAAACAATCACAACAGCAGGTCCACTAAGAAGCTCTGTCCGCCTGTATTATCATTCAGAGAATAGCTCAGTAGCTGCTGAAATTTAATCTGTGGCATTTTTGACACTTCTCATTTATGTTTACTTGCAAATACTAATATATGATGCAAGATTTCTGCAATAGAATGTCTAAAAACGTCTAGCCATTGTGAAATGGCTCCATCCCCAAAATCAGTGCTCCTGTCTAGCTTTTTCTACAGCTTTCAACAGAATCACATGGTCTTCATCAGGGTATTTTGCATAGGTGTGATAGAAAAGGATCGGTTGACATGCACGCTCTCTTAGCTGTTTAAATGTGTCCGTGTTGGCTTAAAGCTAAGACTTGACATCAGCCAAGAACAAACGTTTGTGCTGATGAAGACCATGTGACATGACTGAAAGCTGCAGAAAAAGCTAGCAAGAAGATCTTGAGTGGATATATACTTGTGAAATCACTATGTATATGGACAAGAATGAACATCATGCTGTAACTGATGCGTTGAAAGCTCCAGATAAAAGCAAGTAAGAGGACCTTAAGTGGGAACCATTGTGTCAAGCTACTATTTCAAATGAATTTTGGGGTGCGGCTGGTCAAGAATGAACTTTTATGCTGATGACGACCATGTGATGTGCTTGAAAGCTCCAGAAAAAGCTCATAAGTGGACCGTTTTACTACTCCCAATAGTTAGGATTTCTCACTGCTTCTACAAATATTTCGAAGAACAAGAAAAGGGACCGTTTCTCTTTCACACTGTTTACATACCAACGTTTCCAACAGGCTACTAAATGATGATAATTAACTCTCAAAAGCACTGAGAGAGAATTCATCAGAATGTCAATTCTGTCTCCCACATGAACCCAAACTAACATCTGACAGACTCAGTGTTCTTCACCACATCTGTGATTTAAGACTGGGGAGATAAAAACCTGCTAGGCTCGATCACCCACAGGCCCCGCCGCACCCCATCACCATCTGTGCCAACTCCTCCTAAGTCAGGAACTCTTTGAAAACAATGAGCTCATAGTTCACCGTGTTATTTCTCTCCTCCACTTTGGTCTCTTTGTTGTGGAGCTATTTTTAGGAGCGAGAGCTAGATGCGAGGCTACTGGAGCCCCACCTGGCTGGGCTGCAACGCAGTGGAAAGGAAAATGGCCACCTACCTGATGACGGGAGTGAAGAGGCTGTGAAGACGGCAGAAGAGCCGAACGCCCTGAGGAAAAACAAGACAGAAACTCTTATTACATCAGTGACAGGTGTGTAAAATTTGATTTGTCGTAAATTAGACCTCACCTTAGATATGACGTCATGCATGTCACTCCTGGGGTGGTAGGTGCCGTCGTCGTAGCGAAAGCGGTACAGCACAGGCTCGGGTTTGAACTGGTATTTGTCTGTCACTTAAATGCGAAAAACATAAGGGGGTTTGTGAAAGGAGAAGTGCCGGAATGAAAGAAAAAAGCAAGTGGAAACAACTCAAACCCTAAAGGAACATTATTCATCTCGCTTCAAGTTTGAAAGTATAAGAGGTTTAAAAGCATAGCAGGGCTGCACGGTGAAACAAGCTTTCAAGACAAGAACACTCATACAGAGCGGTCACAGATAACACAGCTCCTCTTCCTTTAGGGGACTTCGTCGAGGACCCTTCTCACAGTAATAACAGTTGGCTCCTCTGTATTCTTGGCTGAGGCCGTGCTGCTTCCATTAAAGGTTTTTATGAAAAGATATTCTATCGTTTTTCACATGGGGACTTCTAACTGCACAGCGAGAGAGCTCAGAGGGGGCTCGGAGTTATTCCTCTCTGTCAGGAACGGCTCTAAAGCCCAATCTCATTTCTCTGCAAGGAAGCAATAAAGCTCCCACGAGTGATTTAAAATACAACTTGGCTTGGGGCCCTTACTCTTTTGAGGAAAAACTGCATGCAGAGAAGCATGCGCCATTTAGTGTGAACGCAAAGCCACCTTAAGCCTCGTGCGCTAAATACACTTGTTACACAAAGCTGCAGAACAGCCACTGAGCAAATGTGACACAAACATTATGGCAAGAAGAGATTACTAATTATAATCCCTTACCTAAAGACTGTGTCAGGGGAGTGTTTAAATGGGACACCTGCTGGGACATAAATAAGACAGCTGCATGTACGGTGTAGGCTCCAGCCAGGGAGGGGAAAGTATTGGGAAACTTGCGGAACATTCATTGGACGTTCCTGCAGGTTAGGCCAGGCTGTAGCAGGCACTTGCATGCACTATACTGCGCAGCACAAAGTGAATTTAGACTGTGGTAGATTTGGCTTTAGATATGGAACAGCAGACGGTGATAAAGTGTGAGAGAAGAGACTGGATGTGAGAAAACCCACCATGGTGGATGATGCCGTTCTCCAGCAGAGCTTGACCCAGGTGAACCCCTTCCTCCTGGTTGCCTGTCTCACCAATTTCCATCAGCCAGGACACAAACTCACTGGGGACACACAAAAGACAACACTCGCATGATAGCAGACACACTCACTCACTCACTCACTCACTCAGGGATAACACAACAAACATGCACAAAATCCCCCATGCGAAATCGCATTGCTTCAGAGGAGGAGCTTTGAATTCACTCTTGATAATCTGCAAACTGGAAAAAATGTGCTGGCCTTTGCCATCATTACAGAGAGCCTTTACAACATGCTACTAACAACATTTACTCTAAATTGATGTGACTATGGCAACAAACACCATCTTGGCAGAAAGAGGAGTGATTTATTTACTGTCAAGGGCCACATCTGTTGCTTTAAACAACCGGCAGGCTTTAGTTTGCATGTTTTGTCTAGTTTAACTTTATTTATTTTAGACAAACACCGTCACACTATCAAAAACGAAAGGGATTTAATTGAATCTTAGGAAGTTCATGCTGAAAAATGCAACATTTTTTGCTGTGCATCATTCACAACTGGGAAGAAGGAAACAAACCCTGCTGTCAAAACAACAAACAGCATCCGATCTTCTGATGGCCCAAATGAGCTAAATTGGATAATTCTCCATAATTTAGAGACTCGTCAGAGAGAGATTGAGAGAGAGACTATGAGGACAAAGAGAGAGAGAGAGCAGGCGGAGTAGCAGTAGCCTATCTGATTACATCCTTGATGTCCCGTCTCCCCATAAAAGCCAAACAAACACGGCCAGCGGCACCACTGGAATTCACTGGAATTTACTTCCAGGCCATGACGGAGGTGGCCGGGTGTCAGCGTCGAGCCAGCACAAGCAATTTACGAAAGGTTTCAGAGAAACAACTGAACAAACACCACCACCATCACCGCTACCACCTCCACCCCCTCCCCCGTCCGTCCGGCCAACATCTTACACTCTTTAACCACTCATCCTTGGCGCTTTTCTCTCCATAACAGACCACAGGGGAAAAACACAAGTCTATAACAACGTCAATTTGTCAACCTCTGTACCTTAACCATGGAAGGAAAAATAACCCTGAAAGGTTGAGCTGTGCAGTTCTCATGGCCTCATGGAAGCTTAGGGTCACATGTGTGCAGGGCAGGGCAAAATGGCCAAATTAAATATACCAATATTTAAGACTCACTGACGCATATAGAGATAATTTGATATATGTATGACTATTGGTGTTTGTTCTCTGACGAATAAACCTCAACACTTTAGTCCAGCCTTTAAAGGGGCTTCAAAACCGACCATTTTGTAAATGCACTTCGTATCATTCTTGAACAAAGCTTTTAGCTTATGTTGAAAAGTTTTAGTCATGTCACATACCTAGAATAATTTGTACATGACTAAAACTTTTCAACTTAAGCAAAAAGCTTTTTAGATAGAAAAAACTTTGGAAAAAACTTTGGAGGAAAAGTTGGAAAAAAGGTGATGTCACAAGGTCACATAACTCCCTGAATCACTGTGTGATGACAGTAATGATAAAGCACACCAACTAAGTTTTTAACGGTTGATTAAAAGTAGCACCAATTGCTGTCTTCCATCCAAACTCTAACTTTAACTTTAATATTGGCATGAATATTTCAGAGAAATGCTGAGGAAACCAATCTCTCAAGGACTTCAGGACAAAGAAGGGGACATTTCACACAATAGCTCGGCATTTTAGAAGATGAGCTCATTAGCTTTCTGGCCAACAGATTGATTAGGAGAAGAAACACTTCTACTCACATATCTGGCAGTTAAATATGAAGCTACATTAGCTGGTTAGCTTAGCTGAGCATGATGAAACAGCTAGCGTGAATCAGGTAGAAGGTAACAAAATACACTGACTTCTAGTCTAACTGCTAGTCGGCAGACATTTCTGTTCCCCTTTCGTACAGACTAAACAAACAAGATATCATGTGTCAATTAGTGAGTTTAGAGGTTAAAGGTGAATGTATTTGTTATCTCTGGAAAAAGACTTACTGGCTGCTTCCTCCTGTTTCCGGTCTCTATGCTAAGTACTAGCTAGCTAGCTAGCTAGCTGCTGGGTCACTGTAGCGTAATATTTTGCAGAAAACACAAGAGTGGTGTCAATCTTCTCACCTGACTCTTTGCGAAAAAGTAAACAAGCATATTTACTAAAATGTCAAACTATTAATGTTCCTTATGTGACCCCAGGCAATACCTAAAGTCATACAATATCAGTACAGTAAATAAATGATGAACAGGCTTATATCTCACTGCTCTCTGAGTAAGAATGCTGTCTACATCTACATGCTACTATCTTAGCATTAAAAGGAGTGTCCCTTGTAATGTCAGAAAGAAAGAGCAGATGCTGACACAGACAATGAGCCCTTCTTACAGGATGTCCGACCTTTTCATTGAGCTCTTAAAGGGCGTTTTAATCAACATCTCTCACGACAAGCAGACAGCATTGTCTTTGATATGTAGAAGAGACTACCACATCGACTTCCTTTTGTTTTTCTGTTTATTCCAAGTTTAAAATTGGATGATAACTGCAAGCTAGGTGGCTGTCACACACATTTCCTTTGATGAATTACACTCTCACAGGAACAAAACCACAAATACGATTGCACCACTTAAAGGGGAGGAGCTCGAGACCCAAAAATAGCCTTCGGCCTTAGAAAAAAAATCCAAAAGAGAAAGACGAGGCGTGGAAAGAGGATAATGGCAAAGCATTTCACAATGGGGGGAGTGGGCCGAGTCAAAGCCATAGGCAATGTGGCTTTCATCAGAGACATACCATGCTGGTTCCAATTCACCAATTACGCCTACATGTAATCTTCTCCAAAGTCATCTTAGACAGGGGAAGTACAGAGGGGCTAGAGATGTCTTTCTACCCACAAGTGGTCATCCAGGTGTTGGCCAAGTTGTCTGTGGAAGGATAGGTTTCCAAAGGGAGCTTCCCTGAGCTGCTTTCTCACCATACGATCCCCTCAGTCTCAACAAGGTACCCACATATGACCAACATCTGATCCTTGTAATCTTTTTAGCTGACAGATCCATTCCTCTTCCAGACCGCGAGGGATCTGGTGTTGTCTGCACAGACCAAAGGAGAAAGTAACTCCTCATTCCAAACCGCCATGCGATATAACATGGCCACAACTATGTCCAATTGGACTTTTTGGTTGTTGTTTTTTTTTCCCTCTCGCTCTCCACGCTTTTAAAAATAACAGGACCTTTTGAAATGACTGTATAAGCTGGGATAATGTTCAGCGTGATTATTACCAGTCAAAACATCTCTGTAAAGATTTCAAACAAATGGAAAACACGGGTCATTCTGAAACGCAATGAGGCGTTTATGAGGGGAATTTGTTATGGGATTTCAAGAGTCAAGATAGGAGCAGAGTTTAAAAAAACATCTAACCAAGACTGTCTTGTGAAAATATTTAATTTAAATTCCATTTTTTTAAATTGCATGTGTCATCACTTTATTAAAAAAAAGACTGCTGGCTGTCACATACAATTTTTCATTTACAAACATGGAGACCTCTCTTCGGCCAGATGTTTTCAGATTTTGTCATCCTGATCCAGCTTTGTCCCGACCTCAGTCTCACAATGTGTGCGCCACGCTTAAGCGTACAATATGGGAACTACATTATTGTAAAAAATAAATAAGTGTTTCATGTGAGAAATGGAACAATGAATTCCAAGTTTTTTTTTTGTGCTTGTCCATCTTAGGAGGGCAAGAGGTGTGATATCCTATCAGGATTTACTTTAAAAAACTAACAAAAGAACATCAAATCCCAGCTAGTATTTTGAGGATCCCATCATTCCAATGACTCCAGTTACAGTATGTGCTTGCTAAATATTGGATTAGCAGGAGATCTAGACTTCGCCATTTTAAATTTAAGGAGTTATTAAAGAGTGCTTCCCTGGACTAGATTAAACCCCGGGCAAAGTCAGTTCAAACTGATCTTCTTGCATAAAAATCTGGCAAACTGATATGACAGCGAGGCATCTACATCTTATATGATGAAAGGGAAATACTGAAACGAGGGCATCAAATCATGCATGCTTAAAATAGCTCAAGGATTTTGAGCAAAGCACCCATACCAGTAAATACCCTCACCTATCAGTGAGTGGAAGACAGATTGGCATGTTTAGTCTCGTTAAAAAGTAAACTCAGTAAGTCAAGGACAGAAAGAAAACGACGAACACGTTTACACACACACACACACAGCTGCCCTCTGGCATAACAGGCCCCTGACTGCAGTTCCCTCACGGATTCCTCCGCAGAGAGCTTATTGTAATCTAACATGGGCGAGAGGGAGAGAGCGGGCAGTCAGCTGAGACACACAGGGATATCTCCCCGTGATTTACGACTGGCGTTCGATGGCCGACCCGTCCCCAGACACCACACCAATAATCCTTAAATAAGATTCATGGGCTAAATCTGGCAGGATTTGATTTTCCCATGACTGAGACTGCAGATATACATAACACGAAGTCTCCGGAACAAAAAGCGCCGACGCTTTCTTCTTCCCAGCTGCTGTCTTTAGATATCCCTGCCAATTTTAAAATGAAAGCAGGGACAGTGGGGATCTATATTACAGTTTTATGTGTGCTCTGATTACTCAATTTCTACCTATTTCGCATCAAATATAAAGAGCTAAACATCTGAGAACATACAGAATCAAATAATAGATATTTGTGGCACAGTCGTCTACGCTCACTCCCTCACAGTTAAAGAGTTCACTCCGATGTGAAACAGGGGAAACCACAAGGACTGAGTGCTTTGCAGCTTTCTCATGACTCTTACCTTCCCAGGAAGCACTTGGGGAAGGTGGTGAGCTTGCGTTTCCGGTCCTTGATGAGGTTACCCTTGGCCATGAGGTGGTAGAGCTTCTCCCCCTTCTCTGACACCATCACCCACGTATCCTGCTCCATGCCGAGCCTCAGACCTGTGCAGCAGAGGGTTGCAAAAAGCCTGTCAATATCGTAGCATTATTAATCTTTGCACTCTTCTGGACTGGATTCGACATCAAGGTTAGCAAGATAATTAGCCTCGTCTGTGTTTGTATTCTTCAGCAGGGTTAATGGCTGACACTATGAAGGGTTTATCCTGTACACACAATGTCAAAATGGGTAAACTAAAAACAGACTACATGCTGTTTGCACCGTAGTTTTTCTTGTGGATGCTAGCAAAGACACACACAGCACTGCACACTGCTGCATTGCTCACTCTCTTTCTTTTGCAGGTCCCACAACTAATCAGAACTTTTCCAATTATTCCAGTTTAAGTGGTTCTGTATTGATTTTCACAAACGCAGCATATATTGTCAGTATTTTGATTCAAGACACATGGTGAAAATAAAATAAGAAATTAAAAGGAAAATGAGTTTCCCTGATCGACCCCCACCCTGATACCGATACACCCAAGCGCCTTCTTACTTTTCCTCCGCTCTCTCTCCTTCATGATGGCCTCCAGCCACTCCTGCTTCTCCTCCGGGGTCTTGGCCATGCAGACGAACCACTTGTTCTTGGCCGTGTTGTGGATCTTCCAGCCGTTGTTCACTATGTTCCCGCTGCTGTGGTAGTCAGCTGTGAATGCAGAGGTGGAGAGAGTTGGAGTTGGAGTTGGACTAGTGTTATAAAGTCTCCTCTCCTCACCGAGGGGTGTGACAATGCAAATTTGGACTTGTTCAGGCTCTGCGCAGTTCTTCGCGTTTGAAGGGGAGGACGGTCAATTAGTGGTCGCACTGATCATGACACTGTAAACAGAGTTGTTGGGAAGTCGGCTCTGCAGCGAACCATGGTTACCGCATGAAACACAGCAATAACAGGAGGCACAAGTCCAGTGATCGGCTTCAAAGAAGCAAAATTACATCGTGATAGCAACCGTACGCCTCGTAGAGAAAACAGACAAGAGCAGACAACATTATCATCTGGTGAATAAAAGTGGGACTATGTACTTTTGGAGACAAAAAATTAAGCTCAGAATATTTATTTTCTCTGTAACTGAATAAACAAGCTGATCTCGGAGGAAAATAAGGTCCCAAGAACATTGTTTGAAGTGAGAATGGTGGCAGGGTCCGCCACATATAAACAAAGCAAAACAGTATGAAACTGTGTTGTCCAGTTTCAGTTTGTTTATTCAGTTTATTCAGTCATGAAAACAGAGAGTTTGTATCTTTCCTTTCTGATTCAGATTTCACTACAAAGAGCACCTTTAAAAGTAGTGTACGTTCTATCAGAAACATCTATTTGAAAATCTACTCTACCTCAGTGCAAACACTTGCTCTAGTCTAGACTCATTTTTCCCAGTTCTAGTGCTGGCCCTCATTGCCTCCCTATTGAGTGCTTCATCGATTATCGCTCTTCTCCTTTAATGAGATAAACGAGGAGACACGCATGCAGAAGAGGAGCCATCCATCAGCATTATTTACTATTTGGCCTCCAGGATACTCCCGCACAGCTGTCGGATACTTGTGATTCTCCACCAAAGCTCAAATATAGACGTTAAGAATTTATAAAAACCAAAAGTAATTGGATACAATCATCAATTACAATCACGTCTAAAAGCATCTACAGTGTGGTGTCCTTTATATGGTATGCCTCGAGGGCATTTTTTAAACCTCAGGCAGCAAGTGTGCGCCTGGGAAAAAAAGTCTCTGCGCCTTCATTACGTCGGAATCTAAGCTAAAATACTCCTGTCGCTCTGGATTTCAGCTTGAGATCTCCCGCCTGTGGTGCAGAACACCCAAGTGTTACCGCGCCGCCGCCTGCCTCACTTGTTTATCCTGCCTCTCCAGACCCAAACCCATCCATCTCACACCAAAAACACCCAATATTACTGCCCATCTAGGTCCGCTGGAGAGGAAATGATGGCTTCTACAAATATAAATGATAATCAGCGGCTATGTGAGGCCAAGAGACACAAGCGCTCGAGTTCAAGTCCCAGCAGCAGCACAGTCCCAAGGATGTGTAACTATAGATGTCTTAAAAAATGTGTTTATAGGTAGATCTTATTTTTCCATTGGCGATCCAAGTATAAAATCAAACACTTGTGCACAAGTTCAAGCCAAGGACTGTATTGTCAGTGTTCCTGCGTGGGTTATTATGGCACATTTT
Source organism: Spondyliosoma cantharus (assembly GCA_900302685.1). Classification (NCBI taxonomy): domain Eukaryota; kingdom Metazoa; phylum Chordata; class Actinopteri; order Spariformes; family Sparidae; genus Spondyliosoma; species Spondyliosoma cantharus. The sequence continues at coordinate 57,919 of OMLP01013047.1, read as the reverse complement.
TAAAACCCCGCTGCTGCCAGGAGGGCTGAAATTTTAAAAAATGAGGATCTAAAAGGGAGCAAACACAAAAAGAGAAAGAAAACCTAGCTGCGTAAACATTCTCATCTATCATTTTACAGGACCACTCACCCGTGCCATCATCCACATTTTCCACCTCCATCACCTCTGTGTTGATTCTCCCTCTGAACAGGTAGCGAGGACCCTCTGTGGCCGTCTTGCTGTTTTTTAAACGCCTTGGGCGGAGAGAGGAAACCATGAGAATTAGCCAACGAGGTTTAATAATTTTCTTGTTATTGACTACAGCATAATTAGTCCAAATCGCAGCTCATGCACTAATTATAATCATCTGGTGTTTGTCCATATGTACTGCCCAAATTCTGTGAGGAAAATGTATCTTATTTGAAACAAGTTCACGACTTTAAAGGAACAGTTCACCCCAAAATCAAAACTCTTCCCTCTTACTTGTAGTGCTATTTATCCATCTAGATTCTTTTGGTGTGAGTTGCAGAGTTATGGAGATATCGACCGTGGAGATGACTGCCTTCTCTCCAATGTAATGGAACTAGATGGCACACTTTGTTGTGTGCGGCAAAACATAAATATCTGCTTTACCCAAGGTCACTTCCTCTTCCTCTCCACATGGCATGTGTGTGGCAGACGATGGACTGAGCGCCCAGGGTTGTTAAAAAACAAAGTTTTGCAGTCTTGTAGTAATATTGAGGTCCTGCTACTGTAGCATTTGGAGCAATTTGCCAGTCTTGCTTGCGCTCGCCTAACACTCGTGGCAATACAAAACTCCCATAGGGAAATTGATAATTTAACACACATTAGCATTGAGTGTTAAAATATACATTTGATAAATACCACTAGCTAGTTACTGCATCTTCTTCTTCATGACTAAGTGAGAATGAAATGAATGGAAATTGACTTATGCGGCGTTAGATTATTTACACAATATAATCATATGTGTGTCATTACCGCAATATTGTCATTGCCTCTCTATCATGACACCTGTAGTAGAGAGAAATCACTCGGGGTGTCTGCTCATAACAAGGTCTGTGGATTATCTTCGGTAACCTGGTAATTATTTCTGGAATGAGAAATTGCTGCTGAGTTTCTGAGTTGTTGTTGAGTGCCGTCTACTTCAATTCTATTCAGGAGGAGGCAGACATCTCCACGGCTGATATCTCCAAACCTCTGCAGCTCTCACCAAAAACGATCTAGATGGATAAATAGCACAACAGGAAAGAGTAAAAACAAGTTGTTTTCTTTGGGGATGATCTGTCCCTTTAAGGACACACATCCTATTTTCCTTCTTTAGTCAGTGACTGGATTTCCTTTTGTGTACTGTCTGCGGACACTACACTGTATACGACATGCACGGTAAAAGCAAATCAAAGCAAGTTGCTGCCAAAAACACGGTACAATAGACGTAGGAGCATCGTTAGCAGCTTGCATCAGAAGCTCAGTGTGAGCTGAACAGATCAGGCCATAAAGAGGCTACTGTTCATCAAGGGGTTCTGTCTGCAACCAGCAGGAGTTTCCTGACTTAACTTGTGCTGATCATCATAACTTCCATATTTCTCAGTATAATTCCGCATGAAGCACCTGAAAGACAAATCTACTCGGAAAAGAACATGAGCTCACAGACGGTGGTTTAGACTAATCACATGTCCTCGTTTCCTCAATTTTAAAAAACCTTCCAAATCCCTTTTCTCACGTGTCTCCTCGACTACATAACTTTTTTCTTTCAACCTCCTCACAAAAAATGCTTCCCACAGTGTGCAGCTCCCTTTTCCGTGAATTATTTATAAGGTCCATGCTCTAAATATTGTGTAGGAGTACAGAGACAGGGGGAAATGTAAAATTAGCATTCATAATATTTTTTACTCCGTCTCTTAAAAAAAAGTACACGGTAATGAGATTTTAAAATCAGCTTCTGCCTTGTGTGTTTTTTTCTGCAGGGTGATGTATAAAAGAGGGTCAAGAGACACCTGTTTTTCTTCTTGCAATAGACCAGGAGCTTGTCAAACAGGAAGAAAATCCTCTCTTGTATGTTTCCGGCTGAAATCTTCAGGAGGATGCCGTGCATGAGCATCTCCGTGCATGTATCCGTGATGTTGGAGCCCTGCGAGCGGACATGTGGACAAAAAGGTCAGACAAACAGAAGAGTAAAGCAGATGCTTGGACACACAGGGGGGAAAGATGTGAAGAAGTTATTCCAACTAGCAAACAACCTCTTTTTAAAAAAAATTCAGGCAGCATCTACAAACTCTTTCTATACCTCTCCACGCTCACACATAAAGTCTGAGCAGGAGGAGGGACCACAAAGCCCAGCCTTTCCTGCTCCCTCTCTCAGGGGTCTGTAAAAACACTCCCCGCTTCCTCCGAGCAGATTGCTGTGGGACTTTAAAATGCGCGGCCGTTAATGGCTTCTATAGAATAACATCCCGTCCAGTCAAACTATGTGTTGCATTGTCGCGTCTGGTCACCATATTGGTCGGGGTTCCTGCTGCAAGTGATAAAGTGTGCTGTCTTTCCCCTTACCTTGCCTGCTCTGGGAATTTATGTAGCACGTTTGATCGGCCCTTCAGAGCTAAAAATAACTCCCATGCGCACAGAGCCGGAAAATGTGCTAAGCATTTCCTCCTGCTGGAGACATCAACGGGCCAAAACCCATCCTGCTTTTTTCCTTCTTTCCCTCCTCGCCCTTTTTATCCTCCTTCTCGATCGTCTCTCGCTCTCTTCCCCTGCTTTCTGATTCCCTGGCCTGTTCCTCTATCTCTTTCATTCCTTCCTCCACACATCCCTCGCTCTTTTAACTCCCCAGCCCACGACCAGATGTGAAAGTCATTTGCAGCCAGTGAATGTGTGCACACCAGACATGGAAACTTGTCTTGGTCACTTGAAGGGGGCCAACAGCAACATCACACTGATCCAGACTGTAGAGCTGCATTTCCTCAATGGAAGTGCGACACTTCCCCTTTGTGTTTCATGAAAAAAAACAAAAAAAAAACCTGTGCCAGTTCACTTCTCTTGTGGGGCTGTTTCTTTTTCTCTGCAGCATTTTTCTATCACTCTTCACGTCAATTTTGTTCTAAGCCGAAGCTCCACAGAAGGTGTACTCAGTCTCAAATCTTCCTCTTAGAGCCACAGTCATCTGTGTCATCTAAATTCAACCCTCTATTTTTATAGTTCGACAAATGCAAAACATAACAACTGCAGAGAGGGATAAAAAAAAAAAAAAATAGAAATGACAAAGCCGGACACGACCTTAATTACGGAAAAAACTATACTAGAAAATTAGAAAAACCGAAGGAGTCAAATCAAGCAAACTGGAGTAAAACACTAATTTAACTTGCGCAAGAGAACAGAATGTGAAGTTAAACACAATTGGAAACGACTAACCCGCTGCGCTAAAATTAACATATTTCTATGTTGCGCGGTGACAAAACACAGACACTTGCGACACGAACCAACTGGCAATCACTGCCCCGGCACAAATGCTGGCAGCCGTCGCCATGGTGACCACGGCGGGCCATCGCCCTGTCTCTCCCACGCGAGGTGAACCTGCCAGGATGGCCCGAGGGCAGCCAGCTGTGGAGCAGGTCAGCGCTTAACAAGCAATCAGCCCGGGCGGAGGAGCAGGAAACGGAAAAAACAGCAGCAGCTCTCACAATCACTCCTCATCCCTCCATCATTCCTCTGACACCCACACAGAGCTGCGAGATACAACCGTCACTCTCTCTCCCTCTCTCTCTCTCTCGCGCTCTTTCTGTTTTCCCTTTTATTTTTCCTCCTCCGTTCCATCTCGTTTGGAGCTGCAGAGGCCTGGCGTGCAGCGGTCAGAGGGTCCCTCTCCAG
>OMLP01013047.1:32025-54035 GCA_900302685.1 Spondyliosoma cantharus | reverse complement strand
AATGAGCTAATGTTTACAATTAATAAAAGTGCTGAGGGGGAAACCGCAGAGGAGCTCCAGCCAGGACTGTGTCGAGCACAAGATGTGTCACCCCACCCAACACCAAGCCTCTTTCTGGTCATTATTCTGAGACTTTGTAGTGTTTATTTTCTGACCTAACATTGAGATTAATTACAGCGCAACAGAAATTTTATACGTTCCTAATTATCTGTCTAAATTTGTTGGAATACCTTCGGGTTATTTTCTTTTTTTAACGGAGTCAAGATGCTTTTGTTTTAGTTTACTACAAAGGAAGACAAACCTACTAAAAGCCTTTCTAAATGTCCGGCTAATGCTATAACAACAAAGGTCCCTAATCATCGAGTTAGAAAATGTGAACATCTTGGTCACATGCAAGGAAGTCTAATCATGCCTGTAACAGTCTTTTACTGCCTACACCTCAGTCAGAAGCTGTATCAACACTGGCAACATGTCTTGGACTGCATGTGTTCAGGAAGCCTTCGGGGGCCCCGTTTGAATGAAGCCAGGTCAATTACATAAGCATCCCAGCCTCCTTCCTCACAATTACCACCACTGTTTTCTCTTTCCAACCACGGAAAAACCCTGCAGACCAAGAATTGCGGGTCCACCTGATGACGATTGGACCGGTCACCCTAAAGCATGGCGGCTTCAACATCAGGCAACAGGCTCATCCAGGCAGAAAGAATTTGCCCATTGTGAATTTGAGTCATTGTTCTCAGAGAACAAGAAAGCTTAAAAGGCTACAAAAGTCACGGCACACAGAATTCTTGTTGAATCGCTGGCAAAGGGCTAAGTGGCTTTCATAAGTCATGACTTTGAGCTTTGGCGTGGGGGGGGGACTCAGCTGCGTGTTAAAGGCAACAAAAAGCCTGCGACCCGACTCCGACGGCGCAGCGGCAAGTCAATGCGGCCATTTAAGTCAAACTTATTAGACACGATTAAACCATTCAAACACAGTGTACACAGTTTAGTAGAGGCCCACCTCCCAGCCCTCGATATGAGACTGCCATTCCTCCAGAATCTCCAGCTTCTCCATTTGTCTCTTGGCCTCGTTGATGCTGGAGCACACGGCCTTCATCACCTGCAGAGACTCCTGCACCAGGGCGTAGTCGCTGTGCTTCTTAGGGGTCCTTTTCAGCAGCTCCTACACATGTAAACCAGGCACAATCACACACAAAAAAAAATACATGATGGGAGAGACTAGCGTTGTCACAAATATCCAAAGAGTGATACCCGTGCATTCTGAATATTTGAAACTGTTTCAATACACAGACTCCAGAGGTTGTCGTGATTATGAACACGGAGACTCAAACTTCTCCCAAGTCCGCCTTCATAAGCCGCTATTACCTGCAAACTATTCTAACTCAAGCTTTCCAACTTGTAGATTTAGCTTTTAACTTTTTTAAAAACTTCTCGCAAATGCATTTACATTTCAAAAATTAGAGACAACCTTTAAGACAACCTTGCTAAACAAAATGTAGAAGTATCATAAACTTGTTTTGTGCCACAAAGCTTATTTTCTGCAATAATCCCAAATCAATCAAACCAATCCTGTGTGCTTTTTGTCACAAGAACCAGTGTGATTGTCATTATCTCTAATTCATTCTGTTTTGGCTTTGTACACTTGCTGTAGCTATCCGATTGGCCACCGAAGATCAACAAGCATTTCATTAAATGCGAAAACAAATGCATTGAACAATGTTACAAGCAGCTTTGGTTTGTTTGTTAAAGCTATTATACTGATCTGCGTGATGTTAAACTTTAAGCAAGCAAGGACTATGTACATATGTCACCCCTGCAGCACTCTAGCTGCATAAAAAATCAAACATATTCCACTTCCTATCCACTCCACATTCACTTACCCTCCGGTAGTTCCTGAGTTTAGCAGTTAAAACCCCTGCTACTGCGTGCGATCGACTACGAAAAACCATTGGCAATCCCTGCATCAATAGTCTAAACACTGTGTTTCGGCGCGTCAGCTACTACAGGGCTATCTGTGTCATTTCAGAGGAGGAGGCCCCGGCAGCTGGAAGACTTCAAATGGCAGAGCATCAGATTACACCCTTATTATTATTACATCTCAGTGGCTGCGCTGGTGGCTGTTTAGAGAATGCCTGGGTGAATTAATAGATCATAACAAGACGAATGGGACGGGACAGCTCAGATCACACAGTCAGACGAGCCTTTGAACGTGTATTTCATTTCGCTCACGTTTCACCTCAAGAAAGGGACATTTTTAAAACTAACAAGTGAGTGGGCAGGTATGAATGAGGCCGGAGCATGTGAGCGAGCAGCTGGGCAGGCGATGAAAGGTCCTGTGTTATTGCTAAGAAGTGGTTCTGCTGGGGAACTAAAGCATAGAGACGACGTGTCAGAACGCGAGACAAGTGTTTCATTAGCGGGAGAGAAATTGATGCGAGTCGGACCGGAAAGCCCTTACTAATGACTAGGTGGCGGTGGATGAAAGGAGGAGCACAAGGTGATCTACAAAGGTGGCACAAGGGTGTGGCATCGCCATAATACACGGTTGGCTTTGACAAGACCATACTCACTCTGAGCAGCAACGGGTACTTGCAGATCCGCTGAATAGGAGCTACCAGGTAACCCTCCAGTGGGACCTCCGTGTTTTTTCTGCCTCCCAGCAACATGCAGTTCTGAAGAAGAGGAGAATGAGAGGAGAGGAGAGGAGAGGAGAGGAGAAGGAGAGGAGAGGAGAATGAGAGAAGAGAAGAGAAGAGAAGAGAAGAGAAGAGAAGAGAAGAGAAGAGAAGAGAAGAGAAGAGAAGAGAGAATTTGTTTGTTTGTTGGGCTGGTTTTTCAGCAGGCAGATCCAGGAATAATTTCTCAGTATTGGTTTTTAATTTGTTTCATGTTGCCAGTCAGTGTCAGCTGGGACAACAGGGACAGCGATTTTGAGTATTTTGCCAGATTTTGTCAGCACAATAACACCACAACCATGTAAGACACAATCACAACACGAGTTCAAAGATGGGCGTGGTCCGAGAAGTGGGACGGTGGCTGACACATTACGCCCCCTGACCAACACTTTTTTGATGCTGTCACTAACCTTTATAGGTGTGTAGCTTTGGGATTAGATTTAATGATCATGTTGACAGGTATGCAAACGTTTACATTTCATATCATTTCCATGCCTAAATTTAGATTTAGACGTACACTAAGAGATGAACTTTGCCTTCAGTTGATCAAAGTGACCCTCATAACCTCCCCTACATGTGGTAGGTTACAGGGTATGAGGTCAACTGCTAATATCCATTCTCACCTCCCTCTCACCTGAATTCTGAATTACAGGGTAAACAATAAACCTGGCTTTTTTAGTAGCCAGTAGGCCAAAGGTTTAGTGGAGGTCAGCGGATATCCGCGCCCTGGTCACTGCACGGCCGAGGAGGTGACCTGAGGTATATGGGCCCATAGCTGAGGGTAGGTTGAAGGGAAACATGAGACCTATATAGCCCTGATGGAGGGCTCGGTCGCTGAAAGGTCAAGGCTATAAAGACCCCGTTAAATCACAGTCAATTAATATCTTTGCCTCCTCTGGCTTCCTAGATTAAAGGCACACATGGACAGTAAATCAGACACAGAGCTCTCGAGTGTAGCATGTGCATGTGTGCGTTTCACTCCTCATGCCATCAATTATAGTCCAGAGAAAAAGGTCATGAGCTTCACCAAAGAACCGGCCAATCAATACCAGTAAGTCTGCAGCCATACTCTATTTACTCTGGGTGTGTAACTCTGCTGTAGGTCTCCATTTCAAAGAGCGCTTTTCCTGAAGTGTTAAAGAGGTGATACAAGTGTGTGTTGCTCCGACGCAAAGGAGAGAGAAGGCCTGGGCATTGCAAACTGTCAAAGCCGATGAGTAAAGAAAAAATGAGGCTGAAAACAGCATCAAAAAGAGCTGTAATAGGGAAAAGAACAAGGGCAAACATTTTGACCTCTCAAAGTGCACACACGTGCACCCACAAACACACACACACACACACACACACACACACAGTCTAGCGAGCCAGCAGTAGGGATGCAGTCATCTTTTGTTCGAGCAACATGATGCTCCCCTGCGGACGTGAAAGTCTCCGAGTGTCGGCCAGGAAGAGGGAGTCCGCCCACACGAGGGGCAGAGTCACATCAGCTGTCAGACACACTGGAACATAAAGTACAAGGTTTTACACTGTCCAGCTGTCGTGTGTGGGTGACTGTGTGTTCGAATGTCTCTAAGAAAGCGCGGTAGTTTGTTTTTCATATGAGAGCAGTCCACTTTTGATCACTCATGACCTCACTTGGACTTGAATAACGGCCCTAAAAATCAGCTATATTTCCAGAATCTCCCTAAATTCTCATCCCATCACACAGATGTTTGATGTAACTATAAAAAGGCTTCATCCTCACATAACCCCTGTCCATTTCATGTCACACTAGTGTTGGGGAGTACTCCTGCATATTTGAAAAAAGTAGCATAAAGTCCTTTGTGGCTCCAAAAGAAGAAAGAGAAGAGAAAGAAGAGAAAAAGAAGCTGCATGTTATCATAAATTGCCTCCAGTGATGTCACTGATTGTCTATGTTGCATTGTGGGAAATGTAGATGTCAGGTTTTACAAAGCAGTCCACTGATCTAGCACTGCACTCCTATAACGCTGCTGGATTCATAATGGACAGTTTAAAATCAAAAAGATCAAAATCGACACAGCAGAACCAGATATCATCTTTTTCATGTGCCTACATTACCCACAATGCAACTTGGCTGAGCCAAGACATGACTAGAAGCAATTTACCAGATTACATGCAGCTTCCTCTGGAGCCACAAAAGGATTTATACTACTTGAAAATGAAAACGCAAAATGGTTAATGGTTAAAGACTAAAATTTAGCTCAAGCTAGATTTAAACGTTATCTTTATTTTCATTGACAAAACAAGGGCAGATGCAATATAACAGACTGTGTTTTTGCCAGCGGAGCAGTTCCACTTCTTCTGTGCTTTTGCAGGGAAGCTAATGCGGAAGTGATGTGATGTGGGGGAAGTATGTAGGCTACTGTATGGGAAATAACATTTCAGCTCGATTGAAAGTTTATTTAAAGCAGGCGTTAGAGCTTCAGTCTCCAAACTAATGTCCCAACTAGCTTAAAGCCCTTCATTGACAAAAACAAGACTTCAGTAGTTGAACTTCTCTTTGACTAACACAAGACTGAAAGGCCCAGGCATTAAGTCAACTAAAGCCTGACCACACCAAAACACATGAGGTAGCCGTAGGTATGGGGAAAAAAAATCATGATAATGATACCGTGGCTTTGTTAACGGTACCTGAACGATATGTTTTATCAAATCTCTTTTAACAAAAGATTACATGACACACATGTGGTTAGCCTCATTTCTGGGAGTAACTTTATGTTTTTCCCGCACGCCTTGAGACAGCCAATCACAAACACTATCAGATCTTGGCACAACAAGCCTGCTGCATGTTTATTTGGCTCACTGGCACTGATGGGATTAACTTGTTGGGTATTAAAATTTGGGTATTGAATGACAAGGCATTTTTTGATACTCTATAACTCAGACTTCTGTATGAGTACTGATCCTCTGAGTCTAAACTTGGCTGTATATGTTACAAATTTACAGCCACTTCTTACCAGTAAACATGTCCGAACGCTCCTGATCTTATTGAGCTCCAGCAGCAGCCTCTGGGCCTTCTCGTGATTCCCGCAGTATTCATCATAAATCTGGAAACGGCTCCTCTGCAAGAGCCAGAGAGAAAAGACAAGGTGAGAGGGAGAGAATTACAGTCCAAAAAGCAAGAGAGAGACAAAGTCAAAAAGTAAAAAGGCGAGAAAAATGAGGAAAAAAACGAAGACAAAAACAGACTGTGGAACAGACATATGAGTTATGGGATTCATAGAGGGTAAGTACTCTCCTCAACACTCTCGATCAGGAAATACATAATGTAACGTAAAGTGTTCTAATCATATCCTGTCATCTGCCTCGCAGCCATACGACTGACAACTTTCCACCAAAGCAGCTCTCGTGACTCCATTGTCTTCGAGAGGCTGCAGTGGGACCAGAACACAGCCTTTAAATCACTCACTACAAAGTCACTGCAGCGAAAATAGTACACGGTCCTCAGCCATGCTAATCTGTCTCAGAAGACAAAGCTGCTGATGTGGAGAGACATAGCTGTCACAACAACAAGCCGGGGCACTAAAGGGAAACACAACTTTATGATTAACTGTAGAGTATGCCCTTCTGCTTGAATCATGTTTTCGAAGAAGTTTATGGACCCCTCAAAGTATTTTTTTGGCCCCTCAGGGACTGATTTTACTGTAGTGGAGTCTTGAGTCAGCGTGAATTTGCAGGCCACAGGGATTCTGGCCTTTTTAGCGGCCTACCGTCCAGCTGGCCTCCCTACCTATTTGTGTTTCTGTAGTAAAGTTCAATTGTGTAATTCTTTTCTTGGAACTTTTAGAGCAATCGACAAATCAGAGAAGGAAGAAGGAAGAAGGAAGAGTGGAGGGGAAGGAGAAAATGTCCAAGCCTTATCTCTAAAGACTCACATGGTCACTCATGACTGAGTTACAGTCTTGGGTCACAGGTTTTCAGTTATGCCGCGAGTTATATTCCATTTTCTCAATGAGGTCATCTCGTCATAAACCCGACTACACCATCCATTCCGCTAGATTGTCTCTCTTTCACCTGTACCAACTGCAGCCCAATGCTACATCAGGGCCTTACTGGCAACAGAAGGACAGTGAGATTTATTATACTTTCAAACTTGTTATATGCCAGCGAGACTCAGGGCTCTGCATCAAAGACATATGATATATATATAGCAGGACTGAGCAGTATATCAGAGCCCTATGAAGCTTTTCACACATGTGCACTCATCATGGGTAATCCAGATGAACTGACAACATGTGGTGCATCTTATCATTGTCACAGGCGTAACTGTTCTAATAGTAAAGAGGGAGAGAAATTCTTTATTGAGAACAGAGCTGCGACTGAGCTACGAGGAGACCAGGTGGTGACACGATCGCAACTTGAAAGGGATGAAATAACAGTTTTGGAGTCATGTTAAAGACGTCTATGTATTGTGCTGCAGAGATATCTACTGAAGTTAGCATGCTTACCAGCTAGCCCCAGGCCTGAAAACCTATGTCTCCCAACGGTCCAAAGCTCCCGTGCTAGTGCCGTGAACACCAAATCTCCGGCTAGCTGCACGGCTAACTGAGCTGACGAGCTAACAGTAGCTATATGCTGCCCTTATTTGATGGGAGTATGAGATCAACAGATGGCATATTCTTACATACTGCACCTTTAAGTAATCGTGGTCGTGTAGAACTTACGAAGTGTAAAAAGCAGCGCCCGATTTCATGGTGAGCGTGAGGCTCGGGCTGGAGCAGCTCTTCCACCATGGACAGGAAGTCTTTGTGAACGGCCAGAATCTCCTCGATGTTGGAGAACAAAACCTGAGAGGGAAAAGAGACACAGACACAGGATTGTCAAATGAAACTGAAATGAACTTTTTCGTTTTTCCGACTGGGAATATTCATGTAAATGTCCTCTTAAGTTGGAACAACAACTTTAGTGCTGAAACTTTTCACAAAGTCTTGTTTCATATGGTTACTGTATCATTTCCTTTGTCACTCACATATTGGAAACAGCTGCCGAGGTGTTGTTTAAATGCTCCATGTTGCCACGACATTCTGACATGAGGCACATGAAAACATTGAAATCAGGAGAACGGCTTCCCAGCCCAGCAAATGGGACCATCTAAGGAACCTACATATATATATATATATATTCCAGCTGTTTTTCCTCCAATAGGGCTCCAAAGACTGTCAGAATCAATAATTTGGCATGTGCTGCTTTTTTGTGGCCAGCGGCACTAAGCGAGAGAATCTCTGTGGCAGCAGAATAAAGAGTGAGGTTTCTTTGTAATGGCCCTCTTGGCTTGAGACGTCTTTAACATTTGAATTTCAAGCATTATTGGAGATAATTCATCATACAAGCTAAAAGAAATGTGCACATTTTTGAAGAACTTTGCCTTCATGTGGTGTTGACTTCTGCCCCCTTTTATGTCGTTCTTGTGGCGATATTAAAGGACCGAACAATACGCTCATGCTGGACAGAGAGAGGAGCTAGAGGAATAAAAGCAAAGCATAAAAAAACAGAGACGTCTTTTATGGGCGTTGCGAGGCAAAAAGAATCTTAAGTGATGCTGAGAACAGCCAAGAATCTGGTGAAACTTAATCTCCGCTTGGTGACAACACAACCAACCCCATAATGACCCCCATTATCTAAACCCCCCTCTGTACAGCCAGTTTCCAAACAAAACATACCATGCGCAGACTTATCCCAAAACATGAGGACGTGCAGTAAATATCCACTGAATGTGTATTTACCTTCAAAAGTAAGCAACTTCACTGAAACAGACACACTCCCACTGTGAGAGAGCATCCTTTATTATCCTCCAGCCGGAATCATTTATAAATAGATTATATTTACAGCTGCTTCCTGGATCGCCCACTACTTCTTTCTCCATTCAGAACTTGGCTATTTTGGGTGAAAGAGTGCCCCAAACAACGGGCCCACTTAATTTAGTTTCCAGTGTAATTTCCGGCCTTTTGAATGGATCAGGTTACTGTTTGAAAATAAAGTCCGTGTGCACTGCAGACAGAGCAAAAGCCAACTGCCCTTGATATTTGTACAAATCATTATTATGCAGTCCCAGATTGACCCTCACCTTAACAGTCTCCTCTGTGATGTTCTTGTCGATTTTGGTGGCCGCGTACTGGTTGAGACGATGTAGAAACACCTGAGAAGGGAAAAAAAGCAACAGTTAACACCTTTGAACCGGCCTCCGGGATTGAATTAAGTTTTGGCGTCTGATCGCTTCAGCCCCCCAAAAGGACAAACAGAAAAGGCTAGATTTGAGGCTTTGTGTGCAGCTGCAACACTTGGCTGCCAGAGCAAATTGCACATCACAATGGACACCTGATACACACGAAACCCAATCTGTGCGCTGGATGAAAAAAAAAAAAAAAAGAAAAAAAGCACAATAATTGCAGCGCATGGTGTTTCAAAGGCAATGTTAAGTGGCTGGGGACGGGAGCTGGAGGGGCCAACGGCGTGTGAATTGAGATGGATGGGAAGTGCTCTTGCTTTCTTCGCTCCCCGAGGATGAAGGTTCCCAGGCTGCTTCAGCGCACAAGCCCGCGACAAAACCCATTTAATGCTCCGAGGCACTTTGTGAGAATGGCAAATTAAGAAGGTGCACTCCGAATGTATGCTTAAAAATGTGACTTAGGGAAGAATTAGTCCTCCTCTGCACTCTGCCTGAGGGAGAGCTTTTAAAGGAGGAGACAACACGTACCAGACAAGAATCTTTATGTTCGAGTGTGCAATGCATGAAATAAGGTTTGAACGGGCGGGAACAGAAAGCTCTGTGGAAAACAAATTGACAGCACTACGCTTTGATTTCGAATGATGTCTGTAAAGCACTTCACTTCGGGGAAGCTATGATGAAATCCAAAGCAAGGCTTAAAAATCTAAACTTTCATAAAATATAAAGTACGCGAGAAAAATAGTATTCAATAGTGCCGACATCAACAATGTCCCTGATGTTCATATTACTGTCAAATCTGAAAGAGAGCCAGTTAAGCATTATGAAAAACAATGGCCTTGGCATCACATCACAAAAACAGCACTTGTGTAAAGTGTTTTTCTTTCTTACAGACAATTCCCATGTCACACAACTAACTTTATTTATCCCCCAAATGGTGTAAAAGACAGAAACTCAAGTGAAGAAAAAGCAAAGTTGAGATCTTTATACAGAATAAAACCTGTAAAATGATTTTATTATTCCAAACCTGTCCACTAAGTGGTAAGATTCATGACACTGACCATAAACCAACCAAAGAAATGTAAGGTAACTTTAGCCGACAGTTCGATTCCAGCTTCGATTCATGTCCATCCATTTAGAAAACAGACCTGCCAGGATGCAGCCGGGCTGTCAAAACTCAAACTCTGACTCATTCAGAGGCCTGTCACTGATCGCACAAATCTGTCTCGTGCAGAACCGTCACAACATGACAGACAACATAATAGGCGCAGAGACAGTGCTACAATGTGACACATTCTGACACTTAAGCAGCACAAAGCTTCATTTCAGGGGGCAGCGAGACACGAGCAGACAGCAGCCGCTTCATAGATACACGATCAACACTGAGCAGTAGCGTGATGCACACAGTCATCAAAGGGTCGGAGTGGACTGATGATCAAATCTGATCTTCAGCATTTTTCAGAATTGTGGAGCTTTTTTATTACAACTGCCGATAAAATAAATCAAATATGAAAAACGTCTTCCTTTTTGTCGCCAGTCACTCTCACTTATTCTAATCACTTCATATACTGCTGGGTCGCTTAAAGGTGCAACATGTAGGAGATGGCCATCTGTCAAATCATACTCCAAATAAACAGGGAGCAGCATATCACCAGAGAAGCCACTACCTGCTGCTCACTGTTGCTGCCATTAGCTAGTAATCTCACTTAACTGTGCATTTTGCTGTCACATTAGCTGTCAGACTGGGAGTTTGTTTACTCTCTAGAGCTGAAACAATTACTCGAGTAACTTGAATAATTCGATTACAAAAAATGGTCGAAGCAAAATCTCTGCCTCGAGGCTTCATTTAATTCCTATCACCTGCGCTATGTGGCCTGCTTAGCTCAGGGGTCATTTTTCCACACGGACTGTTTTTGCGGACACACCCCACTACGTTCACAATTGAGTTGGCGCGATGGCGGAGAGCCAAGAAACCGTCCGTAAAAGACAGAGAATGTCCAAAGTTTGGGATCATTTCACACTTAAAAAAGAAGATAACAAAGTGCAGCGTGTCTACTGCAAAGCAGAACTGCCGTACCACAACAGCACGTCAACAATGATTCAACATCTGAACCGAAGCATCCAGTTGTTAACACCAGCTCACCAAGCGTCGCCGACACAAGCTAACGTAAACAATGATGTTAGCTAATGCAACGTTATTTTTTATAAGATTACTCGATTAATCGAAGGGATAATCGGTAGAATACTCGATTCTAAAAATATTCGATAGCTGCAGCCCTACTACTATCCGACTATCACTTCTTTGAGGTAAAAAGTTGCGAGGGGCTAGCAACACATATACTTATTCAAAATAATGTCAAAACTGTTATTTGCAACTGATGTTTATGAACCCTAACAACTTACTATTAAATGGTTTACAAATGATTCCATTGTTTGATGACAGTTTAAGGACAGTCGACATTTATTGAAGATTAGAATTAGAAAGTGAGAGCATCCTACCAAATTGCTTTATAATAGTATGATTCATATTCTGTATAATAATCTAAATCTGAAATCTGAAACTAAAGTCATCAAATATATTTAACGGCGTTAATCATTTTGAAAATGTAAAAGCATTGGTGGATTCCAAAGACTAAATAAATACTAAATACTAATCTACTTGATCTATAACTAAGAAGACTAAGATGAAGAAGAGTATTTCTTTGTAAATATATAAAATACAGTTACGAAGCAATCTAACTAAATCACTTATTGGCATCCTCGATTACTACAGTAATCAGAATCTGCTCTTAAAAAACATATCGGTCGATCCGTGCTGTGGGTAGTGAGAAGTTACATCTGTCTTTGCAGTTGACCCTAACCGTGGGCATCACTTTACCGCCCCACTGAGGGCCATAATGCCATCTGTCGGCCTGTGCAGCCACACAGCAGGCAGCCTGACCTGGGCGAGCTCACATAATACAACCACAAAGCATGTAAACAGCTTACTTTAATGAGTAGACAAGCCAAGAATTATTCCCTGACACGGAGATCTAAGTAAGTGGTTGTTAATACAGCATTGAGAAGTTTCACTTGATTAATCGTGAACAGATGGAAAGGACGTTCGGCTGAGTCGCTTGTAAAATCTCCATGTCCTGCTAATTACAAAGGCGATGCTCTGTTGCAGAACGCACCGAGATGGAAATATAACTGAGATGATCTTCGATCACGTTGTATCGACGTCAAGCAACACTTCAAAAGGAGCTGCAGGAGCGAGCGCTTGAGTCTTGTGGTTGGGGGAAAAAAAATGAAGGGCTTAAATAATCAGCCTCTTTGTTGCAGGCCAACTCCACGCTGATTACCATTCTGTAGCTGCCTTGCCTCGATACTCTGCCACTCACGAGCATTAGCATCTGATTAGCAAGTCTAATATGTACAAACACGGAGCAGACTTCGACAGGGCCCTCGCACAGGCCTGACAGGGCTTACAGTACAGGACCTCAGCTGAGCTAAAGCAGTGCTAATTTGCATCAAAAACCCTGCGTCCTCTCACTGATGTGCAGCATCAAACGTGGGCCCATTAGGGAGCCTATCGTCCTATCACTTTTTATAATGAGGAGTCTATTAAACAGGAAATAATCACTATATCTGCAAAGCACTAATTATACAGCGCTGTATATGATCTGCATCTATGGGGGGGGGGGTCGACTGCAGATGCTTATCAGAAGTAAACAACATAAGAAAAAAAAACACGGCATAATGGAACGCAGGGGCTCGAAATCTGATCGGATGATCGAGATAATAAATCATGTTATCACCCAAAAGGATTAGAGAGTGTTGTTCAGAAGAGATCTTTCATGCAAGTCTTCCAGATGAATGCAGCGCACAGAAAACAGGCTCGGCCACACAAAAGTCTGAAAAACTCGTTTGAGACACTCCTCCTCGTGTCGTTCCTAGAACCGCGGACGGCTCCGACTTGATTTGTGGAAACGAAACATGTCTCTTCCGAAAGAGACCGCCAAGACTGCCTTGTTGATGTCGTAAAGAGACTAATCCTGGAACTGCTCCACGGACAGTGAATGGGATGCTGACTGACTGGCTGGATTTATGGACACAATAACAGTACCCAGGGTGACTGTGAATATAAGCCCATTTCCAGGTTTGTACAGCACCTGACAGCTCCACAGTACATAAACGCACAGCTCATTGGCAAAAGCCTGAATGGATTGTATTAAAATCAAGCGTTGCGTGAGTCATCCAGATCCAGTATTGTAATTCAGTGTCAGTGGAGCACGTCCAGGATTTGTCTCTTGATTGCATCACAGACCAGCGCAGCATCTGTTCTCTGGATTAAAGAGTTTGGTTCATGAGAGAACTGACATTTCTGTCTATGAGGATAATAAGTAGAAACGAACTAGATATAAAAAGATGCAGTCTCGAATCCAAAGAAGAAATGTCGCTGAAGACTCCTTTTTTAAGAAACACATTTCCACCATCGTCCGCCGCGCGGCCTTTGTCCTCATACTCAGTGACGACCAACTGAATTCCAGAGAGACACATTTTGTTCCCTAGCACTGGATGTGCTTTCTAGCAGGAATCCAATATGTCCGGGCACCGGCCTCTACTGAATCACAAGCAGACTTTGCCACTGCATTGTAAAGCTCAATAGGAGCTGTTGGTGATCCATGTCACGCTTACTGTGACCACAGACGGACAAGAACCAAGCAGGAAGCTTTTTAAGCAAAACATTACAGATTGCGCACTGTTGTTATCAAGCCTTCCATAAGAAATGATAACTTACATCTTAAGAATTATGTTTAAAGGATGATCGAGAGAGTGACAAAGCAGTTTCTGAGCTTATAGAATTTTCCTGATTTTTCCTTTAAATACTTGTTAGATTTTGCAGTTGTTGCATTTAACATACAATACTTCATTTTGTTTAGATTACCACACTTTTAAACAGGAGGATATTCAATGTTGTGATGTGTTTTTTTTTCTTTGCTTTGTGTCAACACAACAATTTTAAGTTGAGTTATACATTATAATACATGAATCTAAACGTCTGTCTTTCATGGTTCTGGTTCCTGAGCTATACCGTTGCATAATGGCGAGAACATTTTTCGCAGAATGCTTTGATGTCACAGTGAAATTCACCTTTTGGATAATAAATGTCATCGCGTTATCATTTGATCCTTTATCCTCCTATTTCTATATCATCCTATATCGTGTTAACAAGAATGGGATGCACTGAGCTCGCAAGTGACCTTTATGTTTGCCTTTTGACCACCAAAATCCATTTAATTCATCCTTCACTTCATTAGTTCAAGTGGCCGTGTGTCCCAAATTTGAAGAAATTACCTCAAGTTGTTCTTGAGATATTGTTTTCACAATAATAGCAGAGACAAGCAGGTGTACGGACGCAGAGGCATGACAAAAACATTATTTAAGTCCATTGGGCGCGATTTTGTGGCATCTCGCTGTGTGTGGCTGCAGATTGCAACAAACTGAATATAACCCTCCCCTACGTAAGCTCCAAAAAACACGCTCAACCAGCTCTCTAGAGTGTTAGTGCCCGGTTTGTCTGCTATGTTCTCTTTGTAGATATAAAATGTTCATTCTAAGATGACAACAATTCTTAATTTCAGTGATTATACACATAATTAAAAATCAATATGGGCATTATATTCCATTTCTACCAGTAGATCTCCCTGAATCCAACACACTGGACCTTTAAGTTGTGCTTTTTTTTTTTTTTTATCGTTGGCATGTTTATAAGACATTCAGGGAAAAAAGATGAGGTAAAGTGATGAGCTCAGAAGACAAAGAGGATGAAAGAGTTGGACAACAGTAGTGATTTTCTTACAGTGTTCTTTCCATTGGCAGATCAAAGAAAGTTAGACTCATCTCCAAATTGGCAACCACTCATCCCCACAAAAACACACACACAAACACACACACACACACACACACACACACACACACACACACACACACACACACGCACGCACGCACGCACACACACACACACACACAACATCAACCACTGGAAGAGTGTGAGCAACCTCACTTCTTTGGCAACTGTTCTTCCCTGCATCAGATATTTTCCTTTCTACTTGTTGGACATAGAGCACACATACTGTTGTTGCCTTAATCGTGTATCAGCAAGAGAAAGAAAAAGCTCTCACTTTGTTCCCAGAGGCCCAGGTATAATCACCTGGATTGCCACTTTGATGGCTGAGGGTGGGGGACTTACACATTAAAACCCCATTAAAGATTTCATTATTCCACAGAGCAGATGGGTGTGATGAATAGATCGGTCCAGTCACTGCATGTGGCCCTACCTGTCATTAATCAACACCGGCTCACACGCTGTGGGCAACAAAAGGCACGGGACTGGAAATCATGGCTGTACTGGCCGACGCAGTGATGCTCAAATTCATAAAAGAAAAATATGCTGACCTTCACTGTCACACGAAAAAACTAAATCAGGAGACTGAAATCAGGTTCAGATATCAACCCTGCAGGCCACATGATAGACCTCCCAGTCCCCTATTGAGCAGATTGGAAAACAGCCTCAATCTAACGTGAGTGACAGCCTGCTCAATAACTGCAGTTTGCTGAAATATGTATTTTGCTCAGGAGCAGGCTACTTGAAATTGCGTCCAGCATCCTCTGGAGTCTGGTGGGAAAGGAAACGGAGAGGGTTAACAAGAGACCGGCCAGAGGGCTAACAGAGTGTGTGCTGAGCCAACCCAGTTATGGACACTTTGTGAATGGACATTATGCAATCTCTCCACCAGATTGGAAAGATACAATCAGCGGAAGGCTAGCCACTCCCCCTGTATATGTTGATCTCCGTGTCAATGAAACAGATTAATCACAGCAGAGGAGTTTGGCAACAACAGAAGCCGTTTGCATCCTCAAACATGTGTCATAACAAGAGAACATAACAATGATGATTGACATTCTTGTACTTAAAACTCTTGAACCCTGATCCCTTCTTAAGTGGTTACACCAAACACTAATGTATTAGTGTGTAGAGATATTAAAGGAGAGGAGACAAACCATTTAAAGCAGGGATGCCCAAACTTTTCCCCTTGGAGGGCCAAGACTGAAAGTTAATGGTCGGCCAGGAGCCAAAAGTAAGCATCTATTGTACTGTATTGTTTTGTATTGTTAAGGAGCAAAATGGTACAAAGATCCCTTAGCTGCCACTGTGCTCAGATTACGAAAAACAATCAATACTCAGGGACCTTACATATTACAAGAGCATTTTGCGCAGTGGAATTATAAACAGTGGGAAAAGGGACGTTTTAAACCATATTTTCGGGGAAAAGTCACCAAACGTTTTAAGCAGTTTTATTTGGTGAGTCTACTCGTGCAGTTTTTATGTCCCAGTGACCACTACATGTGAAGTTCTGGCTCTCTCCCTCATTCACTTAAATAGGGGACTTGGTCTTGTTAGCCCAAATTAACTGCCCGAGGCGTTGCCAAAATGGCTGCCCCAAAACTAAATTTTAATTAACATCTGACATCTTGTTTGTCTAATCCATGCAACAATAAAAGAGTAAAAACTCTGCACAGAGCTTGGCTAGTTGTTTCTCTGTTCCCAGTTTTTGTAAGAAGCTAAACTAACCAACAGCTGTCAACAGCTTCATATTTACCCGGCTCACATGAGGCAGGCATCGATCTTCTCCACAAAGTCTCCGCAAGAAGCACGTTTCCCAACACTATTCCTTTAATTGAACCCACATGATGTCGCTTACAGGCTATTATTGGAAAAAATAAATCTGTTTATGCATCGTTTTAGAGACAATTTCCCCTAAATTCCCCCCTTCCGAAAAATTTCTATTTCAAATAAACCTCCCTTGAGACTTAATTAAATGAAGTGGGTGTACAGTATAGTTGCCAAGCCAGAGCATGTACTTGTGTCAGAATCAAAATACTTCAGCGAATGTGAAGTGAGAGGACAAGAGGATGAAGAAAGTGCAAAGGGGAGAAAAAAGCATGTCATTCATCACGTTACACAGCCACGCCGACCCGGCGGAGTGGGCTGTGATGGGAATACAAATCCCTTGCCGGAGAGGAAAAAGAGCACTAAAGAGATCCAAAAGAGCAAAATGATGCAGCAAATTACTTTGATAAAAAAAAAAAAAAACAGCTGCCATGCTGCAGAAATGAGATTGAATCGAGTACAAAGCTAGCCTCGAACATCTGCTAATGTGTTTAAGACTAGTGCAGGAGTGGGCAGAGAGAAACACAGGGCCTGTTTGATGTATTACACTCAAAACAACCATTCTAGGTCCCTGTGGATCAATTGGTTCAGCTGCAGAACACCATGCTCTCCATGATATTAAAAGTACTGCAGCGGCTATATTAAAAAAAGAGTTAAAACTTCTCCTGCTTTTGCTGCAGCGTGGGATCTTTTGCTAACAATGGAAAAAAAAAAGGTCCAATTTGAGCCCATTGGCACTGGTCACCAGTATAAACTCTGGAAGAATAAATAGGCCTTTCTCAGAGTCTATTGGACATAGTACCTCTTTTGTCCGCAGATGATTCACTGATCTGCTTTGTTGTCATGTTTGGAGAGCTGGCAGACCGACACACACACACACACACCCACAAGAATTCGTCTACTTTGTGTTACAATTTTTAAGCGTAAGACCAAGCTCGGGGGATGTTACTACACACATGTACAGGTATTCTAGTGTTTTCTTCCAATGCGCCGCCTGTGCGAGGATCCTCTCTTGTTAGCAAATAAAGGAGAAGACAAAAAGCCTGTTCCGACGCCAGCGACAGAGACACAAACAACAGCAAGCCCACTGTAGTGAGTCACCAGACTGTGAAGGTATGCTCATTAACGCAACAGTCTCTCTGAGTAGATTGTGAGATCCGTCCCGGAGGATGGCAGAATATAAAGTAAGGCACTGTGATAACAGTTAAAGGGCAGCAGGTAACAGGTGCGCCAGCAGCTTGGCTCCCTCAGGCAAGCCATCGAAAAAGCACCGGAGTCTTTGGATTTGCTGTGTGTGTGTGCGTGTGTGTGGTGGTGAGAAAATGAGAGCAGCAGACGAATACGGAACAAACAGACAGAGAGAATGAGGAAAGAGGGGGAAAAAAGGAGAGGCTTGTTTGGCCCTCTTTATGCGATAACCCTGTGGGGAGGATATGGTGCCCTATACTACATACTTCCTGCGCTTTAACCGGAATTCAACATTACAGGGTTAATTCTCCTGCACAGAGGCTTCAATACACACACACACATACACACCCAGTTCCTGGCAAGCGAGAACTGAACATCCCGCAAAAAGGCCTGAGCAGAGACAGAGTCAGTTTCTGATGCTGTGAGCTCACAGAGGAACATCCGAAAAAGAGAGAAAAGGCTCTTTGTAGTGACTCCTTCCCATAAGCCTCCTGTCCTCAACAGGTCCCCACGACACCTCCAGGAGTCATCCCGCGCTTCCCGTCTCATTAGGCCTTTGGCTGGTTTCCTCAAACTGTCCTTTTTCTCTCCACTGGGAATGTACACAGGAAACAGACACTATAAATACAGTGGGGAATGTTAATATGTCTACCTCGGGAGTGGTTATTAAGGTTCATCTGCACAGCTCAATGCAGGGCCTGTGGTTGTAATCAACAACGGAGAACACAGGTACTTCTGCTGGACCAAAGTTAATTTGTCATCGGAAGAGTCGTTCGCTTCATTTTAAACACAGCCTGTATGAGCTCCCAGAAATAAATGAACCAGAGCAGCTGAAGAGGCTTCGTTCAAGACAATTAAATAGAGCTGCTGGAGTATCATTTGAAAGTTGAACGCATGTTTTGTGCAGAAAGGAAAATAATGGTTTCTAAAAAGAAAAAATTAGACCAGCCACGCAATGACACATCTCCCAGAACTCCCTGTTGTCTGTGAAGGGTAAAGAAAAAAAGAAAAACTCATCTCTTTGATGTTCTTCGTGTCCTTCCAGTGACCCTGGCACCCAAGGCATTACACAAACAGCTGGAATGAAGCAATTTATCTAATGAATATGTCTGTGTCCAATGTCTACGCCCCAGTGAGCTATTTGCACGGTTGACACTAGAGCAAAAATGAGCACCACCGCTTGTGGTCATGTCCATTAAACTGAATGCCTGACCGGGTGTGAACCTGTCCAATTTCACCCATCGTGGCACTAAAAATGTCAGGAATCGTCAGTACATTCGGAAGATCTTTTACTTGTGAAATTGGATATTAAGGCAGTGAGGACAGCCTCCAGTAGATGAGACTGGGTCTTTAGAAACCAAACTTGCCATGCTCCCCCAATCTCCATGTGCAGCCGAGCACACCATTACCCACTGATAGCAGGCAATTCCCAGCAGAGTCGCACACCAGGACTCTGTATTGATCTGCAAGATGACTAAGCAGAATCATCAGTCTCCCAATCTGTGGCGCACTCCCAAGCATGACTGTCACACACCCAGGCTGACTCCTTCATTATCGCTTCAGGCTCCAAATTGTCCAATGGAGCACCTCCCCGCCATCCAACCCAGCGGGACTGGCGAGAAAAAAAGGAAACCTGCAGCGTCAGCCTCACAGACAGAACCGGACACGGTCAATGGATAATTGAACTTTGCCAGTTTCTCCCCCACTCTCACTCTTCCTAAGCAAGACTTTTGAGTGCGTTCCAACCCGTACAAATACCCCCCTCCTGTCAGGGTTCTGCTCATCATGCCTTTCTTTCTGTCTGTGAATGGACAGAGCAGGAGGCAGCGTGCCAACATAGCTCCGAAAGAGCAGTATAGACCTCAGAATGGAAACCACTAATTACTGTACATTAACTCCCCTTATTGTATTTGAGCAGTTTTGTTATATTCTAAAGGGTAATTAATTTCTGATTTGTTTGTAACATATGTCTGCCACTTCGTGAAGAAAAGGGTAAAATGTTGTTTAAACAGGGTAAAATGCTGTTATTTGGTAATATTTATTATTATAGAATTAAAGTGGACACTTTAAGGGGATTCATGTGGTGTCGGAAATGTTTGGAAGACGGTAAGGACAATTATTAATTCAGGTATTTAGGTAGTTGCTGTCCACATAGAGTGGCCTAGATTAGTTAAAACAGATATATTTTTAGATTAAACACACAATAGATAATTTCTGCCACTACGGGTCTCTATATCAAAACAGTCTGTCTGCAAAGCCAGACCTTCTGGAGGAATAAACACCCAGGGTCACATCTGATTCAGAGTACACTGTGATACAGTGTATGTGATACAGGTACATACATGAGGTAATGCTTTAAAGTGTTATTCAAGTTATGTTTAGTCTCGTTTGCTGGCTTTACTACCCAGAAAGTAGAGAGAAGTGACCAAATGAATCCTTATTTTCATTCAACTGGGTTCTGGGTTTGAACATTGCTGGAAACGTTTGATATAATGTAGGTGCACAACTTGATTAAATGTACAACGAAGATCAAGTCGTTTTTTTTGGCCATGGTAATGCAAAATTCTTACATATGCCATCTTTATCACTGATCAGCACAACACATCTTGTAGTGTCCCTGTTGTTTCCACCTCATGACCAAAGTTGGATGAATGACTTCTCAATTCGGTTAATGTGATCATCTGGGGATGGTGATACGAACACACGAGTTACTGAGAAATCTTGATGATTGAGTTTGCTCGATGGCAAGTGAGGTAGCTTTGACTGTGCCAAGCTGTCTCACATCATCACTACATAAAATAACATCTCCACATTATTCTAAAACTAATGTTTCAATGACATTTTCTTGTTATACCAACAACAAGGTGAACGTTTCGTAACCGCGGTACAACAGTAGCAGATCTGTTGAAATGTAATCAACATTTTTATACACACAATGGATCATGTGACTACAGTAATACAAAGTGATCACTCATAAGGATGAAACGCCCACCTCTACAGTTGCTCTTTGCTCCAAGTCAACTTTTAGCATCTTTCAGCCCATTGTTTTGCTGCTGTTGCTCCACGTGTTCTGGAGTTTGATTATGCATTTGCTGTGAATACTTTATGAGCGGATTTTATCTGCTGCCCCAAAGCGGACAAAAAATTAATTAATGCAGGTTTAATTGAAACTCACTGACCTCCAGTTTTTAAGCATTTTTTAATTGGAAAGCATAGGTTTGCTCATTACCAATCCCTCAAACGAGGTCCAGACGTTTGAATTAAAGAGTCAGTTTCAGAGACTGAAAAAGGAAAGCAGAGAGACAGGCGGACATGAAAAGGATGTCTGCAGACAAGGCGTGCTTAGAGACAGAGAGACACTTGTCTAACTCGCAGAGCTTCTGCAGCAAATCCCATTCAAGTGCTTAATTAAGTAATTAGGAGTGAAGTGGAATTTCCCATCACGTCTGGCTGGGCAGCTCTGGATGTTTATGGATTCTGAGGCTAGAAATGCAGGGCGGACGCAGACATGAATGCCATGGAAAGTGTGAGTTTAAACCACAGAGAGAGAGCATGCAAGCTTGTCTGAGGACATAATGTCAGATTTGGGAATAAATAGAAAACTTTATAAGCAATATCCTTAATTTGGCTTCATAAGCATCGTCCCAGAATTTAATTAACTTGCAAACACATTGTAATTGTTCCTGTGTCACGCACATTTACTGCAACGGCAGAGCAGGTTTGAAAGTGCTAAACTGACACCACAGGCGTACTGATCTGAAACAAGCGTGTGTGCATGCCTGTGAGTGTGTTCCCCGTGGCAGAGTGTGCCAGCAAAACACAGTCCCCCCTTGTGATGATGACCCCTTGACACTCCATGAACGTCCTGACAAAGTGTCTACCGCAGTCCCGCCACTCTTCTACTTGTCGCACGTAAGCGTCATGTGACCAAGGCAGCTGGCAGGGGCCGTATCAAAGGCCGCCTTCTCCTCCGGGCAGCAGGGCAGCTCCACCCCTGCCTCCTGAGCTGAATCCACTTAATGGATTCAATGCAGGAGGAGTTCTTGCAGCCTTATCCCCTATGCAATGATGCTTTACGCTGCCAAGTGGGCAACTCTCCTTTCCCTGGCCTGGTGGAGACAGTGGGGGAAGTGTTCGTGTTCGTGTTTGTGTGTGTGTGTGTGTGTGTGTGTGTGTGTGTGTGTGTGTGTGTGTGTGTGTGTGTGTGCGTAAGGGATGAAGGCTATAAAGACAAAATACTCATTCC
>OMLP01013047.1:17469-32005 GCA_900302685.1 Spondyliosoma cantharus | reverse complement strand
TGTGTGTGTGTGTGTGTGTGTGTGTGTGTGTTGAAGCAGGAAACATGCAGCACAATGTAAAGATGGGGAGGGCCAGGAAGGAAGGAAATCCTGCTTGAGAAATGGCCTCTCTGAGACAAAAGCAAAAGAAACCTCTGCAGTGTAAGGACCTGTCAGGGGGACTTTTACACTGTCAGAAAGAAGGTGTAAAAGACTGTAACAAAACAGTCATCAATACGCTAAAGGGCAGACTAGACAATGGCTAAAGCAAAGTTTGTTTTTCTTTCACTGATACTCATCTTCTCATTGCAACAGCAGTGAGGAGAAAATGATCACAAACACAGATAGAGCTGGGCATTGGTTGAAATGTTTAAATATCTGATATCTATTTTTCTACAAAAACATTTTTCTTATTTAAAGTTTATGGTTATTTATTATTTATACTTATACAGTTGGAAAATACTCTTATTCTTACTGAGAGTTAGATCAATTAATACCACTCTCATCTCTAGACAAAATTTGTCTCGCAGCATCTTTAAAGCTCAGTGATTCACATGTTATATCTCACTTGTTTGGCCTTGAAATTGAGATATTACAGAGGTTATGTGCTGAAATGTTTCTTGGTTTGGCTGCTGGTTATCTGATCGTCTTGACCGGACACAGTGACATCCTCAAGCGTCGTCGTCACTGTGTCCGGCCAAGAAATAGTGAAAAAACCCACTAGACTTTGCTTCCATTGGATACAGCCAGGATAACTGTTTCCCAGTCTTTCCAGTCTTTCTGCTAAGCTAAGCTAACCAGCTGCTGGTATTAGTGTCATATTGACCATACAGACATGAGTGTGGCATCTCCAGTCCCTCCAGGATGTTGCGATGTAGGGATGAAAAAATCAATGCAAAATCAACCAATCCCAGAGAATTCTGCACAACCTTGCAATTTTGTTTGAAAGTTTTCAACCAATCATCCTGGTTTCCTGTGAGTTTCACCAATCATAGCAGTCCCTTGTGCACAATGTTGAACCATGCATGTATGTGAAAAAGTCCAGAAAGGAGCTTAAGACTAAAAAGTCTCAAATAAGCTGTGTGTGCAAGCTTTATTCCGCATTTCTAGTTGGATGTGTAAAGAAATCAGAGATGAGATGGAGATCATGTGTGTGCAATTATATCACAAAACTCTAAAACGCTATTTTTGGAATGTTCACTTGCTCCCGCAATTACAAAAACCCGCTAGAAGCACTGCAACATGCATCGTAAATTTTTGTTGCTGTGAAATCAGGCATTTAAGGCCACAAGAACCTTAAAAAAAGGCAGTGAAATCCTGGAGGGACTGAAACCCTAGAAACAACCCTTTCAATCAAATAACATTAACTTACACTATCACGCCTCACACTAAACATTAAAATATTCAATATTTATTCTCCAACTTGGCATAATGTAGGCATGTTACTGAACAATACCCTGTGGTAATCACATTTGCTGCATCTAGGAAATTGCTAAATCTTTGTTTTTTTGTAAGATGAATGGATAAAATATTGAAAGGCATGCAAAACAAAGCAGCAGCTCCCATAGCAGAATTGCTCAATGGGAAGATGAGGGATTATCCCACTCAGTGTTTTTATTGATACGGGACTCAAGGTTGATGCAAAACGCTCTGCAGGAGAGGGCTCTGCTGTCGTCAAGCTAATCCTCGCTATCATTCATCTTCAGGCTAGATAAAAAGACAGTTTTAGATGGGGTACTAAACAGGTTTACCCCGCAAAATATACAGTACGATCAAACGGAGACAGAATGCATTTACACTTATAATCAGGCGGGCCTCTTGTGTCGTGGCAGCAGTGGTGTGAAATTGAAATTGCGAGCGAGCCACATCATCACTTCAGGGGCCTCGCACCGGAGAGAAACTGCCTGCGCTCCCAGAGAGGAGAGACTGACTGACCCCAATCCAATTAGTAAGAGGAGTCAAGGAGAAAAAACATGTCGGCTCTCTTAAAAAATCACACATATATAAAGAGCAGGCAGAGTCGTGTATGTTCATTGAATAAAACTCAATTAAAGCGGAAATACACAGAGCCTCTGTAGGATTCAGGTTAGTGATCTACAGTAGTCTAGCGGGGATCCTAATGAACATCTACATACAGCTGTAGAAAGAAAATAGAAAAAAATACACTTTTTGTCGACACAGCGTTCATAACTGATGCACCACATGTAGTCACTTCCCATCTGGGACACCATGAAAAAAAACATAAAGGAACCGGAGAGATTTAATGTACATGAAAGGGCGGAGGGCATTAAATGCAAGTGGGGAACGAGCAACAGCACGATGGAGCCATCATCAGCTCTGAATAAAGGAAGTAATTGAAGGTCCCATATTGCAGAAAGTGAGATTTACTCTCTTTTTTTTATTACAAAGAAGGTCTGGGTGCTACATAAACACTGTGAAAGTGTCAAAAATAATCAATCCAAGGAGAAATGCATACACAGCGCTGATTCAGAAATGGTTTGCCTTTTAAAAATATGTCAGAACTTCTGTAAGTTTGTGATGCCACAACTTAACAGTCACTGCCTCCTTAACCGCGCCCCTCAGGTCAGCCATACTTGCAAAAGAAAAAGCCTGTGAAGCTAAGATGGAAACATGGTGGGCGGTGCCTACTCAGGCCTGTGAGAGCTGACCAATCACAGCAGACAGGCACTAAAACAGAGCGCTCAGGCAGTGGGTGAATAGAAGTGCTGCAGTAATGTGTGTGAGTAAAATAAAGTTGTTGTTTTTTTTACGTTTCCTAGTAAACACTCAAAGTAAAAGTATGTAGCTGAAAATAGGCATTATATGGGACCTTGAAGGAATAAAAAAGAGAGCAATCAGGGAAGCAATACTCTGCTCTCCTTGGAATCTCTTATCTCCCAGTTCCCAGTCTATCTCCCAGTGCGGAAACAAGCTAATGTAAGCAACAGTAAATGGCCACAGGCGAGTCCAGTCTTCACGCTCAGCCTCGGCCTCAAGTCCACCCAGTCCCTACTCTCCGGAACCATGTAAGCACACATGTTGAACATGGACTGTCTTATCTGATCTGTCACTTATATAAGCTATTTAAATTGCTGCATGGAAGCTGTACAAGGGGCTGATGTATATCACGTGGGGTCAGTCTCATTATACTAACATAAACAACCCTCTTTAAGCCATCATCTCCTCCCACTTCAACAGATCAAGACAATGGCTCCAAACATTTCTGGCTGCTGAGTGCTGAAACATTGACGAATTACAGTATTCATACTTCAATTAATCTCACTTAGTTTTGAATTTATTAACGACAAAATCTTATGTTTGCTTTGTTTGCTAACATGCCACTGAGAGCTTGTGTGTTCCCTGCTTTTACTCAGTTTTGTTGGTGTGTTTGCATCAAATCAGGAGGCAAAGAGCATCAGTATCTCCTGTTCCTGTTTCCATTAGAAAGCAGCTCAAAGTCAGCATGACGTCTACAGACAGGAAAGGGATAGGAACAAGGGGTCGTGACCTCCGGGGTCATCGGCTGTCTGTCCGGAGCATATAGACCCTCTCGTTCTGCCCCCGCTCCCGACCTGACCTCCTTCAGGACTGCCTGATGGTCATAAGTTGTGAGCAAAAAAGAAAACATATTGCTCAAGATGTAAACAAGTCCAAACTCTGCGAGAGAGTTACGCACACACACCGGATTGACTTGAACACCTGGGTTTTCTAAGAGCCACTAAATGATCCATCGCAGCGTCTGCTTTCTCCATTAGGCTTGTTTCCTCAACTTCCTGCATCCATTTTCACTGAAAATGTACTGACTTAAAGTGATCACCGACATGTTTGTTGACTAATTTCAGCCATTTATATAAATAAAAATAAATAAATAAATAATCACATGCAGCTGCGTTCAAAAGATGTGGAAAAAAAACAGATGCTACATTTCTTGAATTTCTTCAGAGATTCCACAGCCCTACAATGTCTCAAATAACATTTATTTAATTTAAATTTATGCAGGGGATTAAAAATGTTTTAAACATCACACTCTGTGGTTGCTTCGTAGTTCAACAGGCTTTTGTTGGGGGAGAGGAAGGCAACAGCTGAGGGACCACTTAATGCACTGAGAAGCTCTTTGGAATATATTAAGTTAACTTGTGGCTCAGATCTTCATCCAGAAACCGGGACATGAAAGGTTTCCTCCGTTGTCCTTTCTCTCGCATTCTCTCTTCTAAGTGCTTATCGTGCAGCCGTTCAGTGTCTCTCTGTCGACAGCGAACAATGGCAGAGACTAAGCAAAGAACTTTATTTGACACTGTTGCTAAAAAACTGCAAGCACCTCATTAAAGCGGCTGTTTACATGAAGTCATGATTTGTTCTCCCTCATTGAGACATTTCTGAGAATGACTGTCGTTTTATTGGCTCGCCGCCGTCCAAGATAAACACCAGTGTCCACCGCCGCCCACTATCTCCAGCTATAATTGTTCATTATGTAAGACAGGCCTGAGATATTTCAGACAGCCGTCCTCTCGCTGCCAGACTACTGTGTAACTTAAGTACATTCACTGTAAAAGGCACTTCCATCCCGAGGAAAGTCAAATTTAGACTTTCCAACAAGCGACACCTGCGAGATGCAATCTGCATATTTTTCCCACGAGGGGGTTAGGTAGGGCCACACAATGGGCTCAGACCATCCTGGGACAAATTGCGCTAATCATCCTTGTTATTTTCCACTACCTTAAGAGTAAAGTATGTGCGAGGTGCATTGTGTTTGGGTCCCACGGATCAGCCGCAACAATCTCTGCTCCACTGTTCAACTCAGGCTACTGACCGGAGCCTCATTGTTCCCCAGCATTTCCTAACCTCGGAGGAATTCCTCCTCCAGGAAATATGGTTTACAAGAGAAGGCACCAGGCCCAGCCACCACAGCCCCCCCCCAACTACCCTTCACCCTCCTGGCAACATCTACCCTGGATCCGCTCTACACTTTTCCCTTTCACCCCTCTGGCAATATCCCGACTACGCCTCTCCCTGCTGGAGCTCGGAGTCCCCTGGATTATCCCACCGGGGAGTCTCACAGAGGGGGAGAGGCGAGCTTGTTCTCTGTTCTGACCTCCAGACACACAGAAACTTGTGTGGTTGGTAAGTGGTTCTAGTGTGGCAGCAGAGGAAGGAAGAAGGGAGTGTTTGTGTGTGATCAGATGAAAGTCTTCAATCCGACCCCTCTCCCCAGTCGGGGCTGTCTTTGAGTATCCTCCATGATGCTCCGCAGGACCTCCCAGACGATAAGACTGTAGATTATACTGACTTTTTTTGTCTTTTTCCTCTCACTTTTTAGCCACATAATCAGCTGAACCAACAACAGCTATCTTTCACTGTCAGATCTCAATCTGATGAATCCATCTCGATAACCCCTGGCCAGAATAGAGTTGCCTTGTAAGGATCAGTCGCTTCTGAAATGAATCCCAGCTCCGGCACAACAGGGGAGATGAAGGAGGGGCCGCGACTGCATTCCCCAAACCCCCACCACCAGGACAGAGGACACATTCCCTCATGTAATCGCCTCCTCCAGTTCTTCAATGATGCCACTTCTAAGAAAGGCCAGATAGCGCAAGCGAGCGAGCGAGCAAGCGCCATCCCCTCCCTGGTCCCTCTGTCCTCCATTGGAAACATCTGGGCAGTGGGAGGAAGGGTCGGGGTGTACACATTCATACATGTGGTCTGGGAACGCTTAACAACACACAACACAGTGGCCCTTCGACCCGACTTCCCTGCAAAGTTCCCAGAAGTTGAAACTGATGAGAAAATGGGGTGAAAGCCCTCCCAACCCACAGTCTCGATCACGTCATGTCAGAGTGTTGACTGCGAGGTATTTCACCTTTAAGAGCCGCAGCCTCCTTTCAAAACAGGCTTGATTAGCAACTACATGCCGACAATTTTTAAAAGGACACATTCCCAAAGTCTCCATTCCCTTCTGTCTGTCACTTGATGCTAACGCCATCAAGCTGACAGCAAACAGTGTCCAGTCCACACCTGTCCCGTCCTTGGCGGGACTCCCCACTTCTGGATTTGATCAAAAGTTGGCACAGGAGGCAGTAAAATGCGCTCTCCTGTATGTACTACGCTGTGTAAGAAGCGGGGTAATCATATGGATGGATGGATATGAGATGAAATACAGATGTCATCGCAGAAGTGTCTGAGTTTATCCTCTTTCTGTCCTTCAGGTTTACATTTTCAACAACCTGGACTGAGACACCGTAACTCTGATTTACACACAACAGTGAACATCACCTGAATATCAAACATCATGTAGTGGTAATTTAAAGGTGCACTATGTAGTTTTGGGGCAAGAAGTTTTAACTGCCACCTCCTCCAAAACTACACAGTGCACCTTTAAAGAGAGAAAAACTTGTCTGAAAACTTTTGATTTCACTGCAATTTTGTTCTCCGGTGTGGCAAATGACTCACAATACCTTCTGATCAGTTATTACCAGACAAACCGCTGTGAGCCACCGCAAAGAGGATTAACATCATTCTGGCTGTGCAGGAACTAAAGCTGTGCCATGCCTCTTTGTGCCTGCTTCCCCAATTTCACACTTGCGGTCTGAAAAGTTAATATCTCGAACCAGAGGAGGCACACTCTGAAAGTGTTTGATTCTCATGTTAGACATCGCATTGTTGGAAGAGTCAGGGCTCCACAGGTTACAAACATGTAACAGTGGACGAGTTGTGGCTCCGCAGCCTGACGCACCGTGCATACTAAACAGGCTGCATGGTTTTGTTTGTTTGTTTGCTCTGGGGGGTTCATTTACTCTAGTATGAAGGTGCAATTTAGTGTCAATTGTTCTGGGGGGAAAAACTCACCGAGAGGAACTCCAGCGTCCCAACATAATCCCGCTCAGTCTTTAAAAGTTCATTCAGGACGCACACCCGCAGCCGGAGCTGTTTCTCCAGGTCCTTCCCGCTTTCGCCTCTGTGCTCACTTCTGCTCTCCTCAGTCATTGTGAATGAAATCAATTGCAAATCTTATTTTTTTCCCCTTTCACATCACAATACGGGTTTTTTTTTGTTGTTTTTTTTTCAGATGCGTGAAGTTCACAGCATGATCAGAACTGAGAGGTTGCAACTCCCGGTCAGTGCGCTGGAAAAGTCCACGAAAAGTAGCAACACAAAAGCCGTGGGTGCTGGATGAGAGCGCATGAACAGCGAGGAAAGTTTTCAACAACAACAAAAAAGTGAGTGAAAACAAAGATAGAAATGACATGACGGCGTGAGACGGCTTCCCCTCGGAGCGTCACTGAGGAGAGCACATCAACTACACTCCAGTTTGAAAATTGAGTCCATGTGACTCCTACAATCCTCATCCTAATCCAGCCTCCCTCCCCACCAGCCTTTAACGCGGAGGAGAACCAGAGTCAAGTCAGACACGGGCCACACAGCGACTTCCGGCTTCTGTTTTCAATATAAAACCGCAGCAATGGGTTTAACATAGTAAACATAATAAACCAATTGTTCTCATGAGCACATGGAGGATATGTGATCGATTAGAAGTGCTCGTGAAAGCTGTTGAAAACGACATGCAGGGAAATTGTTGTCAATGTCATACTTGTGTGCTTTTAATTTGAAGGATCATATACCGTACATCCGGTGTTCTACTTGTTATCTCCGTCTTACTTGATAGGACAGGAACATTTTCTCAGTAAAGAACAGTAATAAACCCTAAACAATAAAACTACTCTGTTTACTCAGTACAACTGAGATGAAGATCAGATAAAAACAAAGACAGCAGAGCAGCACAGCCTGCAGTTTTACTCCATCTCACTCATTTTCACTTATTTTCCTCCCACTGAAATTTATGGGGTGGAATAATTGGGGAATTAAATTGTTCCTCGCTTGTTTGTTTGAACCCCTTGAAGCCTTATCGAGAACCCCCCCTCCCTGTGCCAACACCAAACTGAAACCAGAGTGTGAGTAGGCTGCAAAAGTCAACCATGCAAGGGAATTATGTTGCATTACTTTAATTGCTTTCTCTCTCCTTGTAATAAAGCACAGTAGTCAGTTAATGAAGCAGTAACATTCAGCCATAAACCCCTGGTTTACACCATTAAACTGCAAATGAGTTTATCACTGATATCTTTGTAACGTGCTGTAATTGCATACTTCCCAACATCTATATGTATAAAGTATTTACTTCATGTTTATGTGTTTGCATGAGCATTTAATGACACATTCTATGAAGGTCATGTCCATAATGTGTTATAAGCAAATCCATGAGACAAAATGATAAGATAAAATGTATTTGTAATAATTTATAAAGCTCTTCTTCAATGTTTATTATCATGCATGACACCTTATAACAAGGTTTATGAAGTAATACAACTGGTGGACATCATGTATTATAACCCTGTGTAATGTAATGATTATGAACCTTTATTGTGATTGTGCACGTACAATGAGATTCAGAGGGCCGTACCAAGCTACAAAAAGGAATAGTTAAAAAAAAACATATCAGAAATGAAAGCATCAATATGAACTTGAAATACAGAAAATATTCAAATATGATAAGAGGTATCAATGAAAGTTGTTAAATAGGCAAAAAAGTAAGTAGCGTTGTTCATATTGTGCCTCTGTGGCACAGTCTTCCATGTCTCTCAGTGTCAGACTGAGCTGAGCAGTTGAGGGAGATGTTGTAAAACGTGCAAATATTGCTTTAAAAGCATAAAGATTATGATTTGCACTCTGTATTGACTAGACAAATTGGTCACTTTGGCAGTTTTAAAGCAATATACCTCCATGCCAAAGGGAAAACAGAGTTTGAAAGTAAAATCTGAGTCACAGTATAACTACCTCGTCTTTATCCGGTTATAAAGACACATCGAGGACGGCTCTTAAGTTTCAGAACAAATCATAGTTATGATGCATAGAGCCTGACAGATTACTTTTCAGAAAAAGGTCTTATAAACATCAATAATATGCATGCAAGGCTTTGTGAGCCGTGAGTTAAGTGACTGTATGAGGGTATTAGTGATGGTTTGTGATATGATAGCAAATTATGAGGATTTACGAGCAGTTTTTGCTGAAGGCAAGTAAAGTTTATTACTGAAGAAAATAACAGTGATTATCCAAGCCATTTTCCAAAGCACACAACTTCACGTCTCATGAGTGATTATAATCATTTGTAAAGAGCCCTAGAAGAGCATTATGCTGTTTTATGAACAGGGCTGCTGATAGTTTTGCCTGTGCCCAGGGCAAAATAATCCCCAGTCTGTTTTTTTAGGCCCAGAACAACTGACCTGGTGCCTCCCCGCCTGTCTCATGAACGTGCTCATACAGTAATGCATTATCAACATGACCTTCTTAGAAAGTGTAACCACACATTCAGTGAATTCATGGATAAAAACACAAAAACAACAATTGACCTGTAAAGGAGAGAGTGACTCACAGATCTGTCTTGCATGAGACATATAAAATCCTTCTGCTGTCATAATGACCACCTCTCAAGGTGCCTGAAGGAACCACATCAGAAGAGAGACATCCTTCCACAGTATTATTATTATTATTATCGCAAAGTTAGATTCTTCGCAACCACTAAAACACTTTCTAAATCATTGTTTCTATTTGATTTCTATTTAATTCAGCGAGCAGATGCTCTTGAACCACAGCTCATCTTAACAAGCAACCGATCTGAATGAATGAACCCTTGTAGATTACATCCGCTTCTCACGCAGCAGTGAATGCTTTCTTCAAATTTGGGCACAGCTTCTCATGTGAAAAACACACAAAGAGGTACAAACAGTGATCAGTCAGATTGTGTTTAATTAGGGACAATATTTCCATTCTTGCAGCCACTTGAGAAGCTGGTTAAGTGTTTATATATTGAATCAGACACAGTCAGAGCCTGGGTAAATAGCAACGCAATCAACACTAAAACCAGCTCTAATTCCACCAGCTTGAAAGTCTTTTTAGGGGGATTTTAGGGGAGCCATTATGAGCCCAAACAATAAGCAGGGGGTTCTGTTGACTCCGTTCTGCAGCAAATTCAGACCCTTTGTTCTGTTCAAATGTATCTCATCATTTTCACAAGTGTTTCTTAGAGCACATTCATCAAGTGTGAAAAATTAATTTTACTGATGACTGCCGCCCCAATTTATCAGCACCAGTAGGGAGTCTTTATTTTATGGAGATGTTTTATGTCTCAATTACAGGTTAGTGTCGGTTTTGCGAGGTGAGATGAGGACATGGCTCCTGAAGCTGAGTAAATCTTGACATGCAGTATACTCTGGTGGTTGAACACAGCGCTGCATCCCTTTGCTGTTTTTCTTGATGATGCCGTACTGTTTCTGTGCTGCCGCCAGAGAGCACTGTTGCTTTTGACTTAAAACACTATGAGTCTGTAGGGGTTTTCCTTCAAACAGAACCTCATAATGGGTCTTCAAAGTCTGAATGGGCCTGGATCCCAGTCCAACACTAAATGTGCTAAATTTAAGTTCTGAGAGAAGTACAGCAACCTTGACGACATCTGCGGTAGACCAACTTAATTATGGTCTTATATTAGCCATTCCAGTGCAGGTAAATTTCCAGACCCTCACATTTTATTACCCATGACTTTGGTCTGTGGAATTAACTTCTATTATTTGTGGTTTAGTGCTGCCGGTGCCTTGCTGAGGGCTGCCAGGAAGTGTTCTGTTCTTCCCATTGGAAAAGGAGTGTCAGTTACGAGTTGTTTTTCTTTCTGATTATTTGCACGTAACATCAAAAATAAATGGTAATAGCAATAGATTAACCCTTATTTCCACCCTGTGGATCTGTTTATGGAGGCCAAAACAAACATTCCTACATGATGTATCTGCAGTGTTGTCAGTCAAACATGTTCGTTTGTTCACATGTATTTCTGTCCACTCAGATGGAGGAAAACAGCATGTAGGGAGGCTCAAGGGAGGAAGAAGTATTCAGATCTTCTACTCAGGTGAAAGAAGCAATACCACAGGATAGAAATCCACTGTTCCGAGTCAAAATCTGTGACTTAAGACAAAAATTATTAGCATCAAAGTACACTTAAAGGTCTAGTGTGTAGGACTGAGGGGGATCCACCGGCAGAAATATATAATATTTGTAAGTACATAATGATATGTTTTAAATGTGTTTTCCAAAGTACATAACCACCTGAAAATATACATTAAAATGTGCCCTTAATGTCTACATGGGAGCAGGTCATCTTCCACAGAGTCGGCCATGTTGCACAAATATGTGTCCACAGAAGCCCAGAATGGACAAAAAACAAACAATGGCTTTACAGCAGGCCTTTTTAGCAGCAAACATAATTTCTACAATATGTTTGGTGGGGCGAGACATATTCAGTTGGTTGCAATCTCAAACCTCACTGCCAGATGCCACTAAATCCTGCACACTGGACCTTGAAAGTACTAATTAAAGTACTCATCATGCAGGATGCCATCTTTCAGAGTAATATGTACTTTCAGATTGTAATTGTAAATGCATTAATGCCTTCATCACTTTAAAGCAACATTATGTATGGCATTTTGTGTGATTTGGTATTAGAAGTTGTAAATTAAATGTAGTGCAGTAAAAGTGCAAGATTCACCTCTGAATTGCAGTGGAGAGTATAAAGTAGCAGAAAATTCAACTACTCACGTAAGGTACACCTCAAAATTGTTCTGAAGTGGAGTACTTGACTAAATGTACCTATTTTACACCACTTGGGAGGCTGAGGCGGGTTTTAAAATCAGGTTTATCGCTGCAGTGATGTGAGTTTTATTGCAGTCTATATTAGGCCAAGGCTGTAGGTAAACATGCGTCTTGGTACTTTTTTATCAAATAAAACCATTTCCTGGCAGATCTTTGATGGCTGCACTACATTTAACCGGGAAAGGAAAACAAGATAGCTGCCAAAAAAAGCCATTCCGTGTAATTTAATAACACAACTACAGCCTTGAGTTAGTACATCCATGTTACAAAAGGGCATTCATACTCAACTTTAAGATGTAGTAAGAAACAATCTCTTCATTGTGGTTAATTTGCACTGGTTCCTAATGCAGTGGTGCGCAGCGTGCAGTCAAGATAAGTGCTTTAATAAAGTCCTGGTCCTGCTAACAGACTTACATGTATGTATTATTCCTAAAGTTTAGTATCAGTTTCTTCCCTCTTCCTGCCAAGTTTCTGTCTCTGTTTTGTAGCTGATGTTCCCCTTTTACCAGGGATATCACTCACATCCCTGCAGCCATTAATCAAATAAACACTGTAGATGCAATATCCCACATTATATTGAAATGCTGTGGTAAAAACACACTATTTTGCTTCAGGCATACACTGCACTTTTGTTTATTCAGCGTTATGATAAAGAGATTATAAATGAATGGCCGCAAGAAAAAAGTTTAGTTTAGTAATGGGTATTAATCAGATTCAAACCAAACATGGAGCACCTTCATCTTGCTTTTTTCCTCCATTTCAAATCTACAGTTTCATAACGTCCAAATGTCCAGATTTCAGCCATTTACCATCCCAATACAATGTAGATTTATTTTATTAAAGTTATTTAAAGGTTTTTTTCACTGAAAGGTGAACAGAGAGACTCAGCAATTGAACTAAACTCCAAACAAACAGAAGGCAGCATATCACTAGAGTAACCGATAACTGCTGGACACATTGGTCCAAGACAGGCTGGGGCTAGCCGGTTAGCATTGTTGTGGAACTGTATCTTACTTGTGAGATATCTGAAATGAACTTATAAGGGATATCAGTTGTCTCTTGAGGATTTTATTCCTTATAAAGAAGGTTCAACAATCGTACAGAGGGGTATACCGTCTGCAGAAAGTAGAGCAATGACAGACAGCTTTTTATAACTTTTATTTATCAAGTGCAAGACACAGACATAAAGTGCATACAGGAATACAATGCCTTTTCTTTTTTTTATGAACTTAAATGACGCTCTAAGTGAGAATTTGATCTTCTCCAGTTTCAGAAGACCTAAAATGTCATGTAGCCAGACTTTGATTGATGGTGGTTGAGGAGACTTCCATAATAAGATAATTCTCTTACGAGCAATAAGGGAGGCAAGGCAATAACGTTATTTTGAATGGCTGTCGTACAGAAGTCGTCTGGGGGCTTGCCGAAAATAGCGATATGTGGGGTTGGAATTAGAGTTATGCCTAATATATCTGAAATTGCTTTAAAGAATAATTGCCAGAATTCAGACAGCTTGGGGCATGTCCAAAACATGTGGTTAAGATTGCATGGAGTCTGTGAGCATCTACTACATTTCTCATCAAATTTATCTGGATAGAGCTTTGATAGTTTAGAACGCTTTTTGATAGGGAGAAAGGAATGCCCTGTGTCCTTCTCATGCCTGTACCAGGTTTCGTTATCTGTGGCTAGAAAACAAGAATGCCAGAGAAGAGATTCTTCAGTGAGCAAACTTCTAAGATAATAATAACATCTCTCATTGTGCAGATGGTTCAAATACAACATTCAAGGATGTGAGAACATATGACGACAAGGTAAAACATAGTAATGATCTAAGAGTTTCTCTTAAAGTGTCTAGTAATATAATTTTCCATTACACTATGCTAACTTCAGTATCTCAGTGACACAATGCATAAATACATAATGATAAAACTGACATTTCTACACTTTTTTTGTAACCTTTAGTTAATTTTGTTTTCAACTGAAATCGTACTTATGACACCTTTAAATTCACTTTATTAGCAGGTTTAATGAAACACTGTTAGATATTTTTTCATAGACTTTTATAGACATATTACGCCTTAAACATCAAGCAAGTTCAATTTCCAGGTCATCCCAGTGTGCACTCAATATACACACTTACACACTGCCTTCTTTGTATCTTGGTTTTGTCTTGTGATTGAACCTTTTTGGGAGGGTATTTCAGCTAAAATTAATTAAATTTTCCAGCGCGCTGTAAATGTTTGCCCCCTTTTTCTTCTCTTCTATATTTATGAGGGGTCACTGGACCGGCTGCATATAAATCTGAGTTGAACTTTTGGAAACTTTTGTTGTAGATAAATCTAAAGGGTTGTAAGATTGGATAGGAAACCAAGACGTATGGGTGTGATATTTTGCCTTCTACCCACAGTTTCTATTTTTGGTTTAATTCTCATTTCCAGATGATCAAAATCTTTCTGCTCACTGACAAAAGGTCATTGCTATCTCCTCTCTATTATTGAGGCGCCCAATTCTATTTAAATGGTAGAATGTAGCCCCTCCATCCCAACACCAATGGATCAAATATGTGACGTGTGAAATTATACGTAAAATATGTTACTCTCAATCAGCACAAAACAATCTTATCTTCACTCCTGTTTATCAACCTGACTGCAGCAGCGATCCAGGTGACCTCCATTGTCTGGGGCTTATGTCGTGTATCCTGATGTCCAACAGGAATGCTTTGTCTCTTTTTGCACATATTTGTACCTTGAGGTGATAGTTTATGTTAATGTCTCGTCTGATTAATGGAAAACTTTCAAGCTACAACTTTAATCTTGCAGATGGTTCTTTTATTGTGTATTACTTGTGAACATGATTGCCTTTTCAGTCTAACCCC
>OMLP01013047.1:0-17371 GCA_900302685.1 Spondyliosoma cantharus | reverse complement strand
CTTTAAAGCCAGAAAGGTTGGGTACATGATAATAGTCAGGTAAATCCTCCACAATCACTTCTTTTGTCATGCTGACTTGATGGTTGGGGCAACAGTTAACCAAAGCAGCGCTCTTCAGAGATCCTCTTCAACTTTATTGACTCGTCTCTTGTTCTTTAACCGCTGCGCTCTGCTGCCAAGTGCCCCTGTTATTCATTTTGCCTCTCACTGATTTCTATGACTGTAAGCAAGTCTTTGTGCTTTGTAATCTAACAGATGGAAGTCTCTGGGCTGCAGATGTCAGAGCAAAGCGTAGCGTAACCCGTGTTTCATCCATGATCTCACGATGATGGATGATTGCAAACCTAAGTCTCTGTCACCGAGATTAAATCCCTCTAGATTCTCCATTCATTGAGAGAGTGACACATTTTTTTCTGGCCGCCAAATGGCCCACTTTGTGCTGCCTCCCAGACCGCGCACCATCTTTAACCCCCTCGACTCCTTTTCTTTGCTTGTCCCCTCGGAGTCAAAAGGTCAAAGATGTGCACTCACAGCCCGGCCCGGGGTCAGCTGGGATCTCTCAGATCCTGCACAAGCCCTAAAGACATCACAAAGACTGCAGTTTGAGCAGACCCCCTCCTCATCACCACTATGACCGGTCCCAGCCCTGCTCTCAGGCTGCACGCTTATCAAAGAGCTCATTCACCCCTCAGCCCAGTTTGAGACTCAGAGAGGAATATAGTGATTTACTGGACCTCGGTGCCGCTCTAAGATTGCACAGCGTTTTGAGAAAGATGGTTGCCTCTTCACCCTCCCACAGACCACAGCCCAGAGCAGTGCCACATGCCCAGGTCTGCGTTCCTGTGTGTTAAAAACAACACCGACACCACCACACCGACTCCCGGGCATCGCCCTCAGCCGACATCTCTGTGCCCAATGCGTCACGCTTAACTGACGAGCCAACGTAACGGCCTTTACATGCAAGCGCTCTCACTCTCCCCACAAATCCCTGAACATGATATACATGGAAGGCAAAGCAAGCACTTTATGAATATGCTTCTGTGTGCAGCTGTCGCAGAGCTCAGAAACACTTTGGTTTTCTGGGTTCATGTTATTTTTGAAAAATAGGTCTGTCAGAAAACCCCTTTTCAAACCCTGGTTTATTCATATTTAGATTCTGACAACATTTTTCCAATAATGAGGGGGATTTTTTGGCATTTGAACCAGAAATGTTTTAACTCTGGATGTGCTGATCAAGCACTTAGAGGTGCAATGAATATATAGCTAATGTCAGTTTAACTGTTAAAGGGTCGGCTTTATTTCCTCATTGTATGGGGCACCACAGCCTACTCTGCTCTATATGTAAAAAATAATATTGCTCATAATTGCAAGATCAACAGTTTTTTATCATTTTCTTCTAACCTTGTTAAAACCTAACATGCAGAAAAGGGAGTATTTGGCTCTTCTCAAGGGCTTGCGCATTTAGTGAAGGTGACAAAATACAGAAATGATCTTAAAGGATAAGTCCACCCAAAAAAGAACAATTTTCTCAACCCCATGCTGATGAAAAGACGGGTGAATTCTCATAGTCCACACAACATTTCTGGAGCATCACAGCAGAACAGTGTTGCAGCATTCTCCTAAAGAACTGAAGGAGATGGAGACTTGTTTTAAAACATAAAAACAAACTGAAATAAGCATAAAATGGCTCCATACAGCTTGCCCAGAGCCCCCAAATTGATTTGAAAAAACATTATTTTCATTTTATCGGTGATGTTGCCCCCTTTTTCAGGGGGATTTCTGGAGCCTATCCCAGTTACTTGATGGGCGAAGGCCAGGGTATACCCTGAATGAGTCGCCAGCTCATTGCAATTTTTTTAGGGAAAAAGCAGTAATAGAAAACGGAACGGAACGGAATTATTTTCCTTTTAGATGAGGTGTGTGCTAAAACTTTGCTCAGCAGCTACAGTGAACATTTGATCTTTTAAAGGGTATATTTAATGTCTTTCCAGATCAGTTTGGGATCTCGTTCATCTGGGGACTTGCCTGACATTTTATATAT
Organism: Spondyliosoma cantharus; assembly: GCA_900302685.1. Classification (NCBI taxonomy): domain Eukaryota; kingdom Metazoa; phylum Chordata; class Actinopteri; order Spariformes; family Sparidae; genus Spondyliosoma; species Spondyliosoma cantharus. The sequence continues at coordinate 15,330 of OMLP01013047.1, read as the reverse complement.
TTCTAAGTTGGCCGTGCATAAAAAAAGTCAAGTAAAGACAGAAATGTACAGTCAGTCCATTGTGTTTAAATGGGTTTTAACACTGAGGCTGGCAGAAATTATACATAATTTTTTATAGTGGACTTCTGAAACATCAGTTAATGAGCAACTTTCATGAAAGGTTTTTCTTAAAAAAGTAATAAAGTATAAGTGTTATAAAACAATATCAAGCCTAGTTTTTGAACTTTAAACCTTATAAAAGCAGAACAACAGGGCGAAGAAGGATAAGAAATGTGTTTACCTGGTAGGGATGGGGCACTATGTGGTGGACAACTCCACACCTTTACATAGAGTTGCTGTGATTGATATGGAGTGAAGTGAATATTAGTCTCAAGTTTTTATCTTCAATAAATCTCTCAAAGCTCTCTGATGTAAAAAAGATGAGCCCACCGCTACTTTAATCCCATCCTCAAGCCATCGCGCAACTTATTCCTCTGCTTATTTGGACCACCTGCGTTCTGTAAATATCATCATCTCAACTGTGTAATTAAGAGCCTAATTCCACTTATCTACATCTCTTGTGCATCGAGGTAGCTGTTGTCACAAACAGTATTCCTGCCCTGTCTACTGTAAAGTCTATGTCTGTTCGGAGGGAGGGCTCGGGGTCTGTCGTACAGTAATTGGGTGTAAAACAGGTGGCGCACTGTTGACACTGGAGAGAAGCATGTGAAAAATGTGCTGCTGCCATGCAATCACAAAAGGAAAAGGCTGGCAGTTGACTTAGACATTTAATCACCGTGTTGGGTGATAAGTAGAGGATCAAACGGAGGCACGAAAAGCCTAGAATAACAGGCAGAGCCACCTAAAGCTCCACAGAGGGATCCCTGGTGGAGCCGGGCCAAGGCACTGACAGGGCTGGTAGCTGCTTATCACACTGGCTTTTGCGTGTAGGGGTATAAGCGAACAGGAAGCGGAGGATTCAGGAGCTCAATGGGCTCTTAAAGACTGGATCAACTAAATTCATTTATTGTGTTTTGGATTTAATATGTCCTTCCTTTCCATGTGGGAGTGGTCAAGTCTGCCTGTGACTGATATATTCTGTACACGCAGTACACGGCACCGGTGCGCAGAAACAGCACTGGAAGGGTTCTGTGGAGGAAACTCTCTCATGTTTCATTTATATCGTGTTTTAGAAGTTGCACTTTAACATGTTGTGATTTGAGATGAAAGAAAACAAACAATTTTTAATGCGATTTTAAGCAAAGTAATGAAGGATCACAAGACATGGAAGTAGATGAATATAAGCAGGGAAATATTGCATAATGACAAATTCAATTTCATTTCATCCTGTTTGCTAGATTACAGTTGTTGGTGCAGGCTTTTTGTCAGGCTATTTGTGACAAATTATTTTTTTAAAAGTACACTATGCAGACAGAGACAGAGCTCCTGATATAAGGAACCGCAGTTTGCAAAAGCTGACATGAGTCGTAGAGATGTACTTTAAAGGTGCAATATATAAGTAGGATTTGAAGGAATACCAGTTTGGGCGTTGCGACGTGTATGCATGTTTCGCATGCTAACCAGCTAGCCCGACACCATCCTGGTCCAAAGCTCCTGCGCTAACAGTGAGCCCTCATGAATTCAACAGCTGGCTAAATCTTACATATGACACCTTTAAAGCATATCTATGACCTGTATTTGTTACCATCAGAGCAAAACATTCTTGCACTTTGAATCATGGTGGGTTTGAGAACAAAAACAGTACACACACACACACACACAAAGAGCTGACATCAGATGCTGGTTAGGATGAGGTAATAGGAAAACCATATACTCCCCTCTCTGTTGTAGGTGAAAAAATGCAAACCTAAGCTTTCACCCTCCTCTTGATTTATTATTGTGTAGTTAATAAACAGAAATTCTGGCTCTTGTTTATTGAAAAAAGGCTAAGAAAATGTTGTTCAGGTAGGACAAATGCATTTTTCATTATTAATTTTAAGATGAAAAACCGCTGAAAAGTATGTTTGCTGTGTGTTACCGTAAAGGTAATGCAGAGACTCACCCCGGGTTTCTTGCATCAGAATTGTCCAATCATACTAAACGAGAACATATCACAACTCTGCCCATCACAATAATTACTTTAACTTTAAAATATACGTACATGTGACCTTGACATTAACTGTTCTGTTTACATGCATTTTTTGTTAACAGATTCCAAGAGTCTTATTGGAGAGTAAGATAAGAAGAATTGTATTGGTTGTTGTGGTGTTAGGATATGTTAAGTAGGAGGTATGCACTCTACTGTTTATGTATTTCACAACCAAATTCCGATGTCTGAATATTCTTAAGAATTAAATATTAATTGCTCTTTGAAACAATGTACTTGTATTATCATGCTATTATAATATTATATAAAAAGTATAAAAGATTCTTAAAATCGCAATAATATTGTTAATCACAATTATTTGTGGGACAGTACATCATCCAACAAAAGAAGTCATTGTGACAGCCCAGTCACATTAACACATGCCCAAAATCTCTGCAATTATGATGCTACTTAATGTAGTGCATAAAAACATCAGCTGTCTGTTGAGGATGAATTTTAATTAATGCTGGCATTTTTGACTCTCGAGAAAAAGATGTAGTAGTTCTTGAAAATCTCTATTGTAATCTCTAATAACATTACCTTTATCAGGGAAGATTTGGCACTTTCTGAGGCAGAATTACTACTTTTTCTGTCTGTGCAAGACTAACACCTGCTGTCCAGTGACTCCAGCCGGTGGGCCTGAACAGGCCTTTTTGCTTGAGGAATTCAAAGGAATTCCAGGTGTCTCCTCAGTGTGTTATATGGATGTGATGGTGTGTGCGTGGGGTCCAGAGCAGCTGGTAACATGGATTTACCTGAGGGCAGCAAAGGGGAGAGGGGAGCTTGCCTTTCTTATCTCTTTCTGTCGTCTTGTTTGATCGGCTGGTTTGGGGTCAGTACCGTGTCAAGAAGGAACTGAGAGATGGTGATTAAAAATCAATTCTTCCCACTTACGTCTAGGTATCAGCAGGGCTGAAGTTGAGCGGGTTTTTTTGCGTTGTATGCTTGCTCCGGAGTTCATCATTAGTTAACTGGGTTCACACACCTGTGGCTGATTCAACAGAGGGGAGTTCTCTGAGGGACTATGATGGGATCTCCGTTTAAACCAGACCTGTCAGCCTCACATCCCCAGGCATCCATGTGGTTACTCAAGATTGATTGCCACTTAGCCTCAGCACAGGGCTCAGCACAGGGCTCCATTTGACTGCAAAAGGTGAGTCTCAGAAAGCTTCGGACTCCTGACAAATGTGATTTACACCACGTTATAAATCATAAGCAGACTTACTGTCTCAGCCCTGTTTATCTTCAAGAAAGGGCATGTACAATAACTGTTTATCAGTTAGTCTGTGTTGCATCAGCATTATTTACAATCATTGCTGTAGCTTTCCTCAGTTGAAACCATCAGGCTTAAAGCTAAAACCACATCCAATCTTCATCTTTATAACCCCTGCTGTAAAATCTGCGCTTTTCAAAGGCAGAAGAACCACATAGACCAACAACAGTCGTCACCTGGCTCTTTTCAAAGGATTTTTCCCTGTTTTTGTTTAGTCTGCCCTCTGGCCAACCCCACGCTTTGACCTGTTCAGACCTATGTATGTCTTTCCCCAGGTTGGGCTGCTCTGTCCCAGGCATCTGTTTTCTAGATAAGAGCCGTGAGTGCGAGGCCTGATTCATTGCTCTGTCACCGACATGGCGTTGGGGCCGTCGACATCTCCGCTCTCCCTCAGTCCATGTCTCCCATGGCTCAGTTTTTTTATAGCGTGACAATCCAGATTTAGTGACAAATCAAGCAGCATGCTCAGGAAAAAGGCTTTTCTGTTTGTTACATTAAGAGATCGGCTTTCAAAGAAGGAAACAGCAGATCATTTAAACGTTCAGTGTCCCCACCTACACGCTGACCCTGGCCGTCATGAGATATAAAAAGTTTACTTGTGAATGATGACAGGTTGGGACAGGAACCAAACCCTGCGCCCCACTCTCTCCAGTGACCATGCTGTGAGCTTGTCAGTAGCACATTTTAGGAGCAGCATGCTTAAGTAGCCTCAACCTTTGCACCAAACCTCATCCGCTGAAAACTTTCTGTTGCCACTTTTTCACAACAGCCTTTCTGTTACAGAACAGTGATCACCTCTCTGAGTAAGAGGAATATATATTTTTTTTAAGCTGCAGACCTCCCTGTCCTCTCATCTTTTTCTCTCCTCGGTTCTCCCTCACCTCTGTGTTGGCTACTTGTCCAGCAGGGCCATGCAGTTTCACAGTCTAATTACATGTCAATTAAAGGCTTTGTGGCTCAGGACTCCTTCTGCCAGCGCTTCGGCCGTAGCAGGCTTAGAGGACTCTACAGAGTGAGAGTGAATGAGATATCATTTCATGTGGAGATCAGCCGAGAGAAGGCCTTGAAAGGGGGGATTGGGAGGAAAAAGGCTCCCCTCACTCTCTCCCTCTCTCTGTCAATGGGCGATAGTCCCTCCACCCGCACCAATCTGCACAACACCCAGCATTTTATAGAAGGGGCCTCTGGGATAGAGGCCAGAGGATTATGGGAATATTCATGACCAGATAAAGGGGTGAGCGGTTGAATGTCTGTGTTTTGGGGCTCATCTCTTAGGTAAACAGGGGCCTAAATGGAGTTTTAGATCGCTACTCCCACTGCTGCTCAGTGAGGAACCGGCAGTGGTGACTCTGCCCACTGTGTTTTGTTGCATTTCCACAGGACGGTGAAAAGAAAGCCTTGTTGTGGCCTTTTCTTCTTCTTGCTGCTGTCTTTTGGTGGCAAACAGATGGTGCTGGGGGAAATAAATATCTGTTTCTCACAGTTTTTATCCATAGAATATTGGCTTTTCTGAAAGACGCCATTCACATTGAACAGTGGCCTCCTGGGCTCCTAAAAGCTGCTGTGGGCTCATTTTAAAGTCATTAAGCATCCTGCTGTAAGGACGTAGTCCATGGGTTGGCTGTCTTCTCCCCAAAATATCATAGTGGAGCTCTAATTGTGCAAATAGTAAAACTTAGGTAGAACTAAAACATATGTCAGGATAGATGGCTGGTAATTTTCTTAACATTGTGACAGACACACAGGCAACAAAGGTTTTTGGTCAATGGCCCACCATTTCTTTAACTTAAACTGATGACACTTGTCATTCAGTTATACCATTGTAGTGTCTGTTCTTTTGGTCTCCCTGAGGATTTGTTGAGATTTTCTTCTTATTTGAATTGAGGTGAAGCATACCTGCATTTATAATTTAAAAAAATACATTAAAAAAGCAAGTTTTTGGTGGCATTTCACATGAAGACATTGACAATTTGATCCAAGAAGTCCAGTTTTAGTAACAGATCCAGACATTTACCGAAATGACAATACGGCGTGTGATATTCAAGTTGCAGGAGCTGGAGAAGAACCCCAGCCTACATATAATATTCTATATATGTATGGAAATGTGCTTGTTTGGTGCAGATCCCAACATTTCTGTGAAAATTACTATGCAAAAAATACCAATAATAATAAGCAATAATTGAAATATGACTTTTCTTTTCTTTTTTTGCTTACCCTTGTACAGTCACAACTCTGTGCTGTACTCCACTGTAGCTCTGGATCAATAGTTGCCTCAGCATCAGGTGTTGAAATAAAACAGAATCATTTAAGCCTCCCACTGTAAGTTTTCCCAGACAATCTGAGGAATCAAACCTGTTTCTTTTCTTATCACAAGCCCTCTAATCTAGACCACTGCTGCCCAGTGATTCCACAGAGTTTGTCGTGGCTGCCCGACAGTTGGCAGCATCCTTAATGTTTGACCCGTGTTAATCGGCCTTCATCTGAAACACAGGCTCCGCAGAGCACCTTATCATCAGCCACATCTAAACCCCTCTAGAGGCTTTGAAGCCTGAGCCAGGGGATTTCCCATGTTTTGATGATCTGACAGTCCTCCTTTTCTAACACCTACCAAAACTCCACCCCCTTGTACCACACATCTCTTTCTCCTCAGGTCGGACAGATGTTGGTAATCCTGCTCTGATTGGCTTGGATTGAGCTATGTTGTCCTGTTGTCAGGCACACAGCCCACGCGGCTGAACTCTGTCAGTTGCCTTTGAGCTGTGCCCTGCGGTCGGCTGTATGTTGGAATGGCGTACCGCGGGGTTATGTTTCATTCAACCCCACACCTGCTGCATTGACTTGTCAGCATGCCCTGCAACAGGCCCCCTTAATGCCTCCATTAGGTGTTGTAATCTCCACCTAACGCCCTGCCATTTTGCCTGAGTGTGTTAACAGAGTATCAAAGGCCAGGGATTTTTTTTTCCCCCACCTGCCAGCAGCAGAGTGTGTAGGAAGGTTAAAAGAGGTGGAGGTGGCATGACTGTACAGCTCTTGCTGGTTTTCCAGACACTGAGGTGATATGGTCTGTGTGTTTCAGGGCAAAGCTTTTCTGGCTGTCAGTTAATTTTTCCTACCTGTACGTATGTGTGCGTATGTTATCCAGCACTTCTCAGCTCTGCTAGTGTTTCAAGACGTGTGTGGGGGTGTGACTGCATCTCTCACGGCCGTGTGCTTTTCACCCATCAGGAAAAGGATACCTCGGCAGCCGTGCTCCCATCAAAAGGGGGCTGCACACAAACCCCTGAGTACGATATTTAGTTTCACCCCAAAGCACGCACACAGTCATCACCTTTGTGCCGACCTGAAATGGACACTCAGGACACTGTTGCTCTGAGGTCCAAACCACAATGATTCATCCCCCTGAAAACGGACAAGTCTTTTTAAAACTGTTTTCATTGGGCCTCCTCATAAGAAAACAATTGACAAAAGCTCGCCTATGGATCTCGTGTGGCTGATTGATCAAGATGGAGCAGTGCTAGTTTGTTCTTCAGAGCCAGTGTTTGAGTTTGTGCTTGGGGGAGATCCAGACAGATTAGCGAGGGTGACGTGGAAGCTGGAGAGCCAGCCAGGCCTGGAGGTGCAGCTGGCATTGGGAGCCACAGCTTCCTTTTTTCCGTGTTGGCCCACAGACTTCCTTCAGCCACTGTTTAATCAGCGATTAAGACTGCTTTAGATGGCTCGCTCGTCTCGTGTGACAGTACATGTTGGGTGGAAGGATTGCAGTCTCCGGACAATAGGAGTGTATTCATGAAGAGAGGTGACTGACTGTTTTTTCCAGTAGATTCCCCTCCTTTCATGTGAAATGTTGTTGTTATGGCGTCTCCTTCTGTCCATTAGCAATGTGCCCGTGAGGTACATACCATGAGAATGGGAGGGTGAAGAGCTTTGATGTGGTCTATGCTAACTGAGAAAGGGCACACAAGCCTTCATCATCAGATGTGTGATGGAGGTCTGCCTTGAGGTTTGACTGTCAGTGTCAGAGGGGACCATCTGGTGTTTTGGTGAAAAATATGAGGGAATTTCCACCTGCGTGAAATTACTGTCAGGATGAGATATATGGTTTAATTATTTCCCTATTTTAAAGCAAATTTACAGCCCACTGCCCGTCCTGTTGTTGCTTCATTTAGTACTTGTGTTTTCATGCTCAACCAGAAAAGCAGCAAAAGTTGGAAATGTTTAGGCCTTCAACAGTTATATTACAGTTACATGGACCTGACCTGACATCGTTTGATCTTTATACTCGTAGAAAAATTGTTTCCTTCAGATGTTGCATTGTCAGACCAACAGTTGAAAAACCAGACATTCATCTGACTTGAGCTGCAACCAATGATTATTGTAATTGCTAATGTATATCCAATGATTATTTTCTCACCAACCCAAAGCCATCAGTATTTGACAAGTTAAGATTGACACTCGACAATCAACTTTCTTACAAAATCGTCCAGTCCATTGCAATTTTTTTCAATCAATAGTCCAAAACCAAAAGATGATGGCTTTACAATGATTTAAAACACATAAAAGTCCTCACATTTGAGAAACTTTAATCATAAAATTGTATTTAATTTATCCATTTAAAAAAAATGACAATTTCACATTAAAGTAGTTGCTGATTCATTTTCAGTAGATCAAAAACCTGTTTCAGTATTAAAGGAGAAAAGCAGCAGATATTTATAAATCCATGGAATTGAATGATTTCTTGGATTTTTTCTTCAAAAATCCTTCCATTGTTCTGGAATCACAACTAATCAATTATTTGACATTGTTTGAAGAGTTTGTTTTTTTGTCAATATTTTTGTGTATTTCTCAGGAGACTAATCAACCTACTTTGTGTTTCCCTGCAGAGAAAGTTCGTGAGATCCAGGAGAAACTTGAAGCCTTCATAGAAGCTCTTCACAAGGAGAAATAAGAGAAGCAGGTATTTGTCTCTGTAATTTATAGCAGAACTTACCAGTTCTGAAATTAGCATCTGCAATGCAGCAAAATCAAAGCATTCCAATACAATTATTATTGAATGACAAATTGATCATCTGTTAAATAATAGTATATGTTAAGATCTTAAATATGTATTGTTTAGCTGATCTGTTGTCCCTTCCCTCCTTTTCTTACAGAACTATTGAAAGTAGATTCATGGATCACAACAGAGAAATGCACTGAACAAAGCGACTAAATCTGTAAATGACCGTCATCACCCCCCTGGCCCTGCCGCACCACTCACCTGATTTTAAAATCCATCGCTTGGCTCCCTGTCCCGCTTTTGACACTGATGGAAAGATGGACCTTAACCAAGAGACAAGATGGAGGAACAGTTTTCAAGCTTTTCAACTGTCCTGGGTTTAACGGCGGGACTCGTGCACAGGAGCCCAAACACGATCAGAGCTGGAGGGAAACGAGAAGCTTGCACAGTTGTTGTCACACACCTGACCTCTCATTTTCAATAAATGAGACTCTACATTCTCACATGTTTTTCTCCCCAGTTTTTTTTTTTCTTTCTTAAGCTGATGGTGTTTGTGTATATGTGATTTAAGAAGTGTGCATCTTCACTGATCTCTGTGAAAAGAAACACCACTGGCACTCTTCCTGGTGGTTGAATTAGGTTAAAGTTTCATACCTTAATCTCGCCTGGTGCTCCTAAATTACACCATGACACCACCTCAAGTTCTTTTTTTTGTTGTACTTAGGATCCCAAAGCACTTGTGGTGTGTGGGTTTATTTGACAATTTCATTTGCCAAATGCACATTGCTTACTTTTTGTTTATTTCTTTGTCTGTATGTGTGATGCTTGCACTTCCGTTGTTGTACATTAACATTTCATCTGTACTGTCCCCGTGTTGCAACCGACAGATAATAAAGCAACATCCAAAACAGAAAAAGTATTAAAAAAAAATATGATTAGACATTCAAGAAATCTAGAGATGACTTGGACACATTATTAAATTAAAGTGCTGTCATTACGTACTAATAATTAGGACTTTGTCTCTCATCAGCCCTATAACACCATCAATAAAAAAAGGTTTGTCATAGTCACATTTTAAAAATGAAGTAAAGGTAAAGTAAGGTAAATAATTTGTCTTGTGAAGCTATAACAGTCTATCTCTATTTTTGGACCTTTCCCAGTTTAGTGCCTAGTTCATCTTGACCAGTTCCATCAGTTACGTGTGGGTGAGTGGGTTTTCTCAATTAATTTCCAATCTGCACCAGGTTTCATGTCCGTCTGTTTATTTGGTCAGTTATGTCCATGTCCACTTCTCTTTTCCTGTCTGGGTACGTCTAAATGAGCTGGAATTGTCCTCCAAAGCTAAGTAAAAAAGAAATATCGTACATGCTGGTAGGTAATTTTAAACTTCCGTCTTGAAGTCACTGTCCGGGGCTGGACTGTCCTGGTTTTCGCACTGCTCCCAATATTGTGCGTCTTCCTCATTCTCATCTCATATCCACTCTCTGCATCTCCATCTCCATCATTTGGACTCTTTCCATCACCCATGTAGACTTCACCTCACTCTTCTCAGCTTAAAAAACAGTCTGATGTTTGACTGAAAGGCGAGTGAGAGACTGCATTAGCCCGATCTTTTCTTTCATGTGTATATGGGTATAAATATATAGTATCCTGTCCATTCTGTACAGGTAAAGTTAATGGAAAGTCATGGAGATACTATCATGTACAGCACCGCGTATGCAGAGTGACACACTTGTGTATCGGAAAATTGGTGAGTTGGTTAAAAACAAATGTTTTATGTTGTAGAAAGTAATGTTTGCATGGTGTACCCCATCAGATGTGCTTTATTTATTAAATTTGTGTTTAAAAGAAAAAAGTGGAAATAAAAATTGACAAATAAAAATGAGTTTTTTTCATGACGTGTCAGCTTACAGTCAGTGTTACACCTCTTTCTTTCTTTCTGGCTGGTTTTGCCTTGATCAATGTCTGTTTACCTTTAGCCAGCGAGAAGCTTAAATAAAATGCAGAAAAGCTGGCAAAACGGTCTCATCTCAAGGTCCATTTAGTCGCTCTTTTCTAGCTTCTGAAAAAATAAAGGATTTTCAGTTTGCCCTATTATTATGGAAATATTTTCAAATCTTAATGTTAAAGCTGAAGTAGACAATTCTAGGTGCTGGCCAGGGCCCAGGCGGCCGACACAAATTGCCAGTGTTTGATAACCTCGGATTTCTCTACAATTGTCAACTTTAGTTTGAAGGACCTTTCATCCATGTACTGTTATTTAATCAGGGAAAGACTGACTGTGCATTAAGTTATTTTGCATCAATGCCCTGACTCCACATATATACTGTGATACTGTGCTGGATGAAACAAAAATGGTAGTAACCATGGCAGTAACTAGAGAGAAATGATTTAATTATTTTAATATATTTATTTATTTAACCACAGCCATAAGAACAAAAATAAAATACCAGAATATAAAATTTAAAACAATAAATAACAGACATGCTTGTAAAATTACCCAAAGCATTTCTACCGCTAAAAGCACCAAAACATTACATTTTAAAAACTCAACATGTCAACACTAGCAATGTGTGGGCAAACTGCGAACTACACCTACAGAACTAAGTGTGCGTTTACTCTTGGACGAGAGGCTCATGCTCGTGACAGTGCACGGTGTGAGTATTCATTAATTGATTTTGGTTGAGCTAGCCTCTCATCCATGAGCATATGGGTGAGGGGGAAAATTAAAGCTTGATTTTTGGGTGAACTGCCCCTTTAAAAATCATTCCTGACCTTGAAAACAGCCATTGTTGAGCCATCAACGACATGGAGTGTATCAAAGTGATCTTAAAACATCTGAATTTCCATAACGGTTGGGATTTTGGGGTAAGACGGTTTTATTAGCTGGTGTTTGCAAGGTCAAGAATGAACATTAAGTCTCAATAATACACGATCGCCATGTTAGCTGCCCTTTGAGGATCGCTTAATTTTAACAGTGTATGCTAACATGCTCACAATGATGATAACCTGCTTAACATGCCAATGTTTTCCATATTCATCATCTTGTGTTAGCATCCTAACAATATGCTTATTAGTGCTAAACAAGTACAACTGAGGCTGATGGATGAAGATACTGAATTTCATCTGATAGTTATTGAGATGTTTTGGTTAAAATAAAAACCTGGCAAGTCAAACGCCATCAGCTGTTTCACTCTCGTCCTCGGAGAGTTGTGTTGCCCGTACGTGTGTTTCCATTAGTCTGCTGTTATCCTACAGCTGGTTGCTTCTGGATGTGATGACCTGTGTGCTGATGTGAGGAGGCCTCTGCCCCAGGTCTGGGCAACCCCTCAGAGTATTTAACTCTGCAGGCTGTTATCTCAACACAGAGCAGGCCGCGGACATGTTGCAGCCTGAGGCAGCGGCTAGGGAGAGGCAAGGCAGGCAGCTGAGGGCCTGACTGATTAATAAGTCAGAGTCCAGAGGTCCTCCACTCCTGGGCATCCTCTCTTCTTTCACAAGAGCCTGGTTGTTACTTCATCTCCACATTGCTCAGAGGGCAGTGTGCTGGGGAGGGATGGATGTAGAGGGGGTGGGCAGGCCTCGTCCTCCCTCCCATTACCTGAGGCTTTACACATGGAGATAACTGCCTCACGTCAACTTTTTATTTTCTGTGTGGCTATTATATTCCCCTGTTTTCTTAAAAACAAGGGAGAAAGAGTGAAAAAAGCCTAATGACTTTGTAGCAGCCTTGAAAAGAAAAGGGGGAAAAGTCAACCTCCAGCTGAAGGCCTTTGTGCCATCAGATAGCCACGTTCTGGGAGGAGGGAGGCCGGCAGGGACACACTATACACCATTAGCATCTGCAAAGGCCGTCACGTTGACTAATAGCCAGAGCCACAACGGCACAGTGGTTCAGTTTGTGTTTTCCCTCAATCCCCTTTATGCTGGTGACACAAAAGCAGCCGGGCCAGACCTTTCAAATATGCCACAGCAGCGGACGTGCACAAAGCTTCATTTCTAGTCTTTCTTAAGAAAAAGAAAGGGGCCGATCTTGTTGCTTCGTTTTCTTTTTTTAATCCCCCCACCTCATCACACAGACACATTCTGGTTCCTTTGGCAGGGGGTGTGGCGGGTCGGTATATGATGAAAACGCTGAATAAGTCTAAGAAAAGGGCAATAAATTGTGGGGATGGGCGTTTTTTTGGCAGTAGCAGCAGTGTTAGCATTTGTTTGCCGCCTTGTTGGCGATGCTGCCTTTGTTCTCGTCTCTCTGTTCCCTCTGTCATCGAGCTGTAGGTCGAGGTTGTGGGAGAGACAGAGATTCTGGCAACCAGATTAACGTGCACGGCTGTCAACTGATGGGGTATTGACTCAAATTGGCTCTTTGACGCCGCACAGCTGCTTTTAAACATCCTCAGGTGGACACTTACCAACACCTACAGTGGTTTAAGAAGTGTACTTTAAAGATGATTTATGAAACCGTCTCGTTGGTTTCTTGTAATAAAGTAACATGGTCATATACAAGTGCACAAAAGGTAAAGATTTATCACTTCATATTAGAGAAAGTGATGTGCTACCATTCAGAAAGTATGAAGTCTCTTAGATATTGCTCTTGTTGAAATGTAGTTCCCTTCTTTATTGTATTTTGTGTCCTTTTTGTGTGTCCTGTCTATAACTTTGTGTTTTTATGCAGCCGAGTGTCTTGGCCAGGTCAATGTTTTTAAAAAAAGAGATTCTCAATGTTATGACACTCTCTAGGTTAAATGACTTTAAAAAAAAAGAAAAGTTGATTGTCCAGTGTAGCCTTTTCTTTCTCTGCTTAAATTTAGGACTATTTTTTTGGTTGCCAAAATTCAAACAGTTTTGGTTATTTCATGTAAGACATTTGTGAGATTTTGCGTTTTTTTGTGGAACTGGTTTAAAGTTGGATTAAAGTGATGTCATGTAATTCTGTGTAATCAAAACAGCAGTTGTCAACCATGCTGAAACAGAATATCAACATTTTAGTGTTCAACTTTTCAGAAATAATAAATAACAATGTTTTTTTCACCCTAACTTTAGTATGGTTGTTGAATATCTATTAATGAATATTTAATTATTTAGAGAAATACTTAGCCTCTGAGCTAAATGTTTCTGGAGCTTTAATAACAAAAATTACATTATTACATTTTGATTTCTTTGATTCTGTTGTCGCATTTGAATTTGATTGGAACAATCAATATTTTTTCCCCTGCTTTCCTTTTTTGGCTCATTATTATTTTGTATGCATGCAGATCAAACCTTTTACCCATTTTGTTATTTTCTCCTTCTTGGTATGTTACAACCACTGAAGCACTATGATGCACCAGTTTGTATTTATTTTTGACAGAAGAAGAAAGTCCCAGATTGGTGCACTTGCCATAACAACTATGGACAGTAACGACTCTCAGAGACACTGTGTAATATTTGAGTAGACATTATAACACATAAAAGACACTGATTTGGCCTCTGAGAGTCACTTATCAGCACTTGAGTCCACGAGTGCAGATAAATACAGTGGATGTCAATCTAACACTTTGCGCCCCGGGAGACAAACTGCCACTGTTGAGTCACTGCTGATGAATCTTATCAGAGGCTTGCTGAAGCAACAGGCTTCCTTCTCCGTTTCAACCAACAAAACCTGCTACTGTCCCCGGGGCCCGCTGCTTTCTGCCCCGCAGAGAATAGCGTCACAATTGGCCTTTGTGTTCATTATGTTAGAGGCATCTTCCCATTGCGCTGTGGGGTCCATTCCATTGCTGAATTAGGCCCATGGGGATTTTAGCCAAGTCACAAAGGTCAGTGACCCTTCTTGTCATACCCCCAACACGCACACACACATATATACAGAGAGCCCTGTTCTTATTCTGTGTGAGCTATAAATTATGGCAGCACTCGGTGCTTAAATGTTAGGAATTGAAGGAGGCTGGACCGTGTGAATCCTGTGTGCGGCATATAAACGTGTGTGTGTGTGTGTGTGTGTGTTCCCACAGGGGTGGCCGGGCAGAGTAGCCTACCACTGCATGTTCTCACCATTCAATTTGGTTGTCCACCCTGAAAGAATCCATAAAAAGACCTCATCGTCTCACGGCACAGGACGTCATAAATGAATCAGCCCATTGTGGAGGGAAACAGCCTCCATTAATAAATCCCTGATGGTGGATCTATATTTTCCCGCTAATCCCCAAAGATGCAGAGTGTCCGCTCACACGGGGGTCGCCCCCACACGACAGGAAAAACAAACACAAGGGCTGGACTGTCATCACACCACTGCTTTTAATTTGTCCTTACATCTGAATCACTGTTTGGTAATCAGTGTGGACCATCAAAACCAAGCAGGGACCTCATTGCACAAAACATGTCCCAACTGTTTGTGCTGTAATAAGTTTCAAAGACAGGACAAAGCCCATCTTCTTACAGAAACAGTTCCTAAACTCTTGGTCGTTTTCTATCTCCTTCTCTATCTCTCTATCTCAGACCTCACATCTTACCATCCATCCATCCATCCATCCATCCATCCATTTTCCTCCGCTCATCCGGGGCCGGGTCGTGGGGGCAGCTGTCTGAGCAGGGACACCCAGACTTCCCTCTCCCCGGACACTTCCTCCAGCTCCTCTGGGAGGATCCCAAGGCGTTCCCAGGCCAGCCGGGTGACATAGACACTCCAGCATGTCCTGGGTCTTCCTCAGGGTCTCCTCCTCCCGGTGGGGCATGCCTGGAACACCTCCCGAGGGAGGCGTCCAGGGGGCATCCGATACAGATGCCCGAGCCACCTCAGCTGGCTCCTCTCGATGTGGAGGAGCAGCGGCTCTACTTGGAGCTCCTCCTGGGTGACAGAGCTCCTCACCCTATCTCTAAGGGTGCGCCCCGCCACCCTGTGATGGAAACTCATTTCAACTTGTATCCGGGATCTTATTCTTTCGGTCACAACCCAAAGTT